>JANEMJ010034576.1:0-24901 GCA_024361745.1 Cacatua alba | reverse complement strand
GCAGGGGGGTTGGAACTAGATGATCTTAAGGTCCTTTCCAACCCTAACTATTCTATGATTCTATGATTCTATGTTCTGTCAGGGTGTCTGTGTGTCACAGAGTAACAGTGGATGAGCTTTTATGGGCACAACTAACAGATTTACTTAAGTAAAAATACTAAGTTAAATTAAAAATTTTTGTTAGGAGTTTTTGTGGCAGTGGTTTGTAAATTGTTAACAGCAAGACAGTTAAGCACCCTTCAAAGCTTGTTCAACACTGCTGAACAAGACACATCTGGGCTGTAGTTTGACCAAAACACTTAAGTCACGCTGAAAGGAGTAATAGCTCAGACTTTAAGAAAACCTCAGGAGAGCCGTGGATTTCTGTGCCTTCATGATTATCAAAGAGGCTGCCCACAAGAAGAACGGGTGCAAAACAGAAGCCATTTATAGCAACATCTATAAATGTAGGGTTTCATTAAATTAGCAACAAGGCTGCTAGAGTAAGATAACAGGGAAACTTCATCCTTCTGGGTCTGAGAGGACGACCCATGACACAGCAGAGGAGGAAGCGTGGCTAGCAACGTTTCCAAGAAGCCTTTCACGCCCTCACAGCAGGTCAGTACTGGCATCATCCATTAATGTCAAAATAACGTTGAAAGGAAGATTAGTAAAAAAATACTGTCACAGGATGAAAACAGCCTGAGAGACAGAGTAGGAACAGACACTTTAACATGGAAGAAGGCTAATGGGAAAATTCCCTCTTAGCATTGGTGTTGTCCTACTACCTATCAGAATGTTCCATTAGCTTGGCAAAATGTGTGAAAACAAACTACTGGGCTAATAAAGACTTAAGATAATAAAGATTTACAAGATCAAGGTGGATGAGCAGAATGATTTCCCATGAAATTCAGCACTGAACATTCCAGAAGTACTTTTAAGGAGTCACCTAACACATTGCTTGGCTCACAGTAGCTTGAACTGGCCCGCAAAGGACAGACTGAAGAGCACAATAGTACATGGCTGGTCAGTGGCCTACAGGATAAACTAAATGATGTTGCATAAATGTAAATATTTATGTAACATTAATGGATTTTTAACTGAAACCTTGCTCAGTCCTGGTCATCAGTTCAGTGTTCTCTTTTGAATTAAGTTTTGTCTGTGATCATTACACTAGCGAACATTAGTTTTCTGATGCTGCAGTTACAAACAGGCTATTAGAATATGCAGCAATAACTCTGCAGTTTCACATCATCAGATACCTTGAAGTTACTGGACTAGTAATTTACCATACTGTGCAGAAGCTGTCACTAATATTTGTACCATTTATAGGTAGAAAGACCTAATATTTATTTCAAGTTAATTCTGGGTGTCATACTATTGCTGAATTATCAGAGCCTTATACTGACACCCACAACTTCATACCAGTGGCACAGGAGAAATATGACTGCCAACAGTGGGAGATTATTTAAAGCTCGTGTCACTTTTGCTCCATTCCAGAAGAGCTTAAATGATATGTAATTAACATGCTTATGTGTTCTTCAATATGCAAATCCATCATAATTAGAAGCAGTGACTAGAATATCACAGCACTACCTATATTTGCTGTTCCTATTTTATAGTACTCTGACATACATGTTATGAACACTTAACTATGATGTAACCTTTGGGCAGTTTATTGAAACTTCATCTCTATGTTTCAAATACTATCAGGAAAAAGAATAATTTAGGTCTTTGCACTGTTTTAATCACAGCATTTTAGATTAAGAGCTGTTTAGTGTGGCTTTCATGGGCAATGTATTACAGTATTCCACACTGACCTACTAAAAGTCAAGTTCCTGACAAATGGAGAGGCAGGTCTTCAGCAGGAATTTAAGACTGAATAATGAGAACACACGTCAAAGTAACACATGGACTCACATAAATACTGTGGCATTAAAAGACAAAGCAAAAACGTAATAAAAGGTGAAGTCCACTTATGTATATGTAGCTAAAGGTCTGGGCTAAAATGTTATGCAGCTTCATTAATATCAGCCAAAATGCACTACCAATATGGGTAATAATTGATGCCATTTGTTAAAAGCAGAAAAAAGAAGGAAGTGCTTCAGAAGCTCAACGACCACGTTGGCACAGAGAAACCAGTGATGAATTTAGAAGGTCTCCAGCCATGTTAGAACTAGGGTTCTGGAACAGTCTTTGGATAGACATGAACAACCTACGCAGCTTTTAAGAGCAAAGCTGATAATTTGATGATGGAATTACGTAACGCTGTGGGCTGTGACAGCAAAGGCACTTACTAACCCCCAGGAAGGCTTCTGACAGTCTGTTCTATCAGAACATGGCCAGTTTAGTCTCAGACATTTGCTTCTTGTGTGTACACTTCATAAAAAAAAACCAAACTTCCAACTGCAAACAAGTACATCACTGCAGCCACGTTTTTCATATGAAATTCATTAATTCGTTCATTCATACAGTTGTTACTGTAGTACCTCCCAGCACAATCCCTACAGCTTGCCATTCATACACCTTTTTTACTATAGATTTCTAGTCTCCTCCATTGTGAAATCCATTCAATTTTACACAATCTGAAAAACCAGTCTGACTTCCTGAATAATCAAGGAATTACTAAGTAAGTGTGCTGTTTTCTCCTCAGCTCAATAATTTCTTTCATTAAAACATCCAATCTTGATCTTAAAAACTTCTTGATAGAAGAATCTACCTTAAACTTGTACTGGTGTCTCTGGGAGGTAGCCTGATTCCTCCAATGTGAAATTCTCATTTATTCACTGAAGGTATATAAGCCATTTTGATCCTAACATCATCTTGCAAACTCATTCAGCTGATTAGTACCTATGTTCATAATGGAACTGTTTCCAAAGTTCCATCTCGGTATAATCAGGATTTTTCAGGCCAAGACTGAATAGCTTGATGACTACTTGGCTTTATTGACAGTGGTTGCTCATGAACCCTTTTTCTAACTGATCCAGACCACTCCATACCACTGAACTCTTTGCTGTTTATTGATCCTCAGGTTCTTTGCAAATTTATGACTTTGTGGTGATTTTTTTAGACCACTGATTAAAAAAAAGTTTAACTGACATAATCTAGAACAAATTTCTGTAAAACTACTAGAAACAGACCAACGTGCTAGGTATTTACTCACCTACACCTGTGTTTTGATACCCAAAAAGTAGATTTTAAAGTCCATTTAATAATGTTCGGAACAGTGACTCTGCATTATTTCATTTTATATAGTCTGCAGAAAACTACATCAACAATTGAAATTCTGAATCCAGGGCAAAAAGATCTACTTGTACGCTTATCTCTGTGCTACTGCTCTGAGCACACTTTCACACCAACATTCTTCCATAAATGGGATAAAAATACATTTTTACCATGAACAGGAGATCCTTCCTCAGCAAACAGATAAGGTTCAAGATTCTTCAGAGCACTTCTGCCCTCAAGTCGTGCAAGTAGCTTTTAAAGAAAAGACAGGAAAGACATGCTGTTAACTCAAAATCATGGGCCTTGGGAATCAAATTTAAATAATTCTGAGAACTGAGAGTTTTCCATGACAACCCTATCAAAACAGTAGCCTGATGTAAAAAACGTTTTCATAAATACATATGGAAACCTATAGTCTGGACTACAGCAACAGAAGGTTCCATCCTTACAAAGAATAAGCATGCAGATTCAATGGCAGTAAAAGGTGGATATACATTAGGGGAATAAAGCTTAAAAAGAAAAAGCTGCACAGATAGACTAGCAGGAGGGATCACGTCTGGTATACAACAGTGCTGCCATTTGAACAGAATAAAGGGAAAGAAGTTCATTGGTAATAACCATCACCTCCACAACAAACCCTTGCTCGAGAGGTGAACCATTACCCATCATTAGCCTCCTGAGTCAGTCCCTCTGAGCATTTGTAAGTAAAACCATGCACATTTCATCTGAAAAGTTACGCATGATTTTCTGGACTACAACTCTATTATATCACCGTTATTTGTTCAAACAGATTATGGATTAAGGATGATGAAAAGTAATTAGCCACCAGTAGCACTACAAGAACCTTTCTAAAGCAAGCTCGAATTTGTAAAGCAAGTTCCTCCAAAGCCCCTTGTAAAACAAATTAGTCCAAACTTCCTGGTCAGTTTCTTAAATTGAAAGATACTTGCATAGGAAGTAGACAGGTATTCACATAACTTGTTTTATTTGTAGTTCTGGCATATGTTTGTAAACCAAGAATGAACATTTCACCCAGTGCTACAACTGTTACTCCCTATGTGTATTAACACACATGGGAAAGGAAACTATCAGTTTGCTCAGAGCATTGCCAGATATTTAATTCTACAAGACACCAAGTTGTCATTTAAAGATTTAAACAAAACACAAATTCCATTCAGTTTTATCCCATCCTCTTTAAAGCCTGTCATAAAAGGAGCAGTAAGCACACACCTTTAAACACACCACTGCCTTATCTTGGTTTCCTCCCTGCCACGTTTATGAGCAACATCTGCTCTGAATTGTCTTACAAGTTGTTTAAACAGTTGTATATATTTGCCTTTAACAACAGAATAAAACTCCATTAAATGGCCCTGAATTTACTTCAAGTGGTCACAATGGGAATCTAAATGTGACATTTTCACTGACATTTTAACATTCCTTTCCATTACCAAAATGTCAGTGTGCTTGCCTTTGTTTGCCCATTCACACGTATTCAGGAGAGTTTTCTGACAGGCCCACTGAAGGGCCATAAAACCACCTGAGTTGACCTCATTCTGCATCTGCAGATCCGCCCGCTACGTTTCACATGTTTGTGTGGCACAGAAAACCCTCACAGGGTGAGCTCTTGAGTATTTTGGGAACCAGCAGGGTCCTGGGACCTGGGCAAAGTGATAATCCAGATGGCAAGGAGAGGTTGCACCACCACAGAGAAGGGCTGGGAACCTTTCACCCCCGCCAGCTGGCAGTGGAAGTCAAGAGAAACAGGAAAACCACCACAGGCTGCCACTTTCTGATGCTCTTAGTATTTTAGCAAACGAAGAACCACTCAGTGATCACGGGGGCTCAATGATGGGTGCTGTGAGTCACAGCTGTTGAGGGTCTAAACACACTTCTGCAGCCTCATGCTCCCCAGTTTATCAGCACATTAATGAATACATCTTCTGTAACTGGGAAATCATGAGACCCTGTCTCTTAGACTGTCACTCCTCACGCTGCTAGAGCTTTGGAAATACATGGTGGATCAATCACTATAGTTTAAATATGAATCTGTAGTTATTTAAATGCCGAGTTTATATATTCATTTTAAATAACTACAGGTGCTTACTCCAAGCACTGCTCATGTAGGTAATTTATGCTAATTCAGTGATGATGGCACACCTGTGTTTTTATCAAACTTGTATTTACTTCCGAGTTCTGAAGCAGAATCTCCAAAGGCACTTGCCTCATTAGTGTCATGCTGGGAGCAATGGGGTTCCTGGCAAAAACAGCGAACAGATTTCCTTCAAATCTGACAAAGGTTTGTCCATACTATAGCAGAAGTGATGGAAGCAAAGCTGAGATTAGGTACTACAACACCAGCATCCCTCACCTCTGCTGATACTAAAGAGGGACAACTTGTGTTTTCCCAAACAGGCAAACACCACCTTGGTTCTGCTCCAGGGAACGCACTTCATTTTGTCTTCTTGCGTTTCGCCTGTAAAATGAGGAGGCGGAAAAATCTACAGCATTTAAAGGGTAATCTGGAGGTGTCCCTGCCAATGACAGGGGGGTTGGAACTAGATGATCTTAAGGTCCTTTCCAACCCTAACCATTCTATGATTTTCTGCTGGACATCAGGTGTCCCAAGCTTTGTCACAGACAGCATATGGAACACAGCAGCGCAGTGCCACTGAGGAAAGCCTTTGAATTGGAGCGCTTGGGGAAAAAACCCACCCAAACAATTTCAACTCACATATTAGAGACTTCAGATTCTATAATTGAACTGTAGATGCTCGTTTCTTCTTTCATAATGCTCTTTTTGCCTTCTTTTATACAAAATGCCACCTCTTAGCAACCTGTTAGTGGTAGATCTTTGCTCTTAGGTGTTCTCAGAAATGTAACTACACTAGCACGAAACTGCACATATGTGCAATTAGGTACAGAAAACTAGCTATACAGCATGAATTAGGCAACAGCAGGGTTAAATTCCATTAATGACAAGGCTGACGGGACTCAAATATTTCAACTATGTCTTTTATAATCTATCAATTTAATCTTTTTAATAAAGAAATATGTGTATGGACAGTCCCACTAACACATTACAGGCTTAAACTGTATTGGTTTCAATGAAGCTATGCATAAATGTAAGGAATGAGATATTACTTCATTAAAATGTTAAAGAAATTCAAATTAAATACTCCAGCTCTGCTAGAGGCTGCGAGCTACCCTACAGGCTATTTACACATGCAAAACCTATCTTGAGTACAAGGCACAATTTAATTTTCAACCACTATAACAGCTCTGACTGAGCTTTTGTAAATTATGGGCATGCAGACTTATGCAAGCAATTTATCATTTATTTTACTGTGATATATGAAAGGTGTTTTGCAAGAAGTTCTAATTTGTTGTATTAATTATATTCAATAATAGGAGTACAAGACTGCGGTCTTAGTGTAACTCTTAGTGAAACCTGACCTTACACACGAGGCTATTTGAGGAAGTATTGTTTTAAATTAAGCATTTTCTGTTCCAAGGGCTTTTACCATTTTTTCTGGACAATGTACTCCTACATTAACCTTCCTTAAGCCATCAGTTATCAATTCCTCCCTCGTTCAGGTTTGGTTATCCATCCCACTACAGGTAGTTGCTGCCATGTACACTCCACTCCCTGTTGGCACTGCTTACGTGGACAATAAATGCATTTAACCACTCGGACACAGAGCACAACTCACATCCATCATTTGTGTACACGTGCTCACTGTAGCACAGCTGTTACTGCATTTTCTTCTACGTGTCAAAAAGGCTTCTTACTGAAAAAACATGGAGCTTTAATAAGAAGTCATCACTCGTTTCTGTGCTTGTATGTGCGCTACTTTAAATACTCTGACACAGTAACACACATCTTCAAGCAATTAACTTGCTGACTGCCAGGCTGGACAGGGCTTTGAGCAACCTGGTTTAGTGGAAAGTGTCCCTGACCGTGGCAGGGGAGCGGGAACTAGATGGTCTTTAAGGTCCCTTCCAACCCAAACCATCCTTATTCTGTGATTGCAAGTCACAAACAAATAAACCATCCAGCAGGGAAAAAAAAACCCCAAACAAACCAAAACAACAAAACCAACACCCCAAACTAAAATCCCTTTTCTCCGAAGAAAGCAATTCCACCGCTTTTGGTTAAATAAACTGTTTATTTAACCAAAAACCTTCCTCACAACTCTTCCTTACCGCATCCACTCCAATGTTTGGGAGAGAGCGCGAAGGCATTTACAAAAGAACTACTGGAACACCCAAATAACCCCCCAGTCCCCCTGCTGCAGGGGAACCCCCAACAGGGATTCAGCCCGGGTTCCTGAGCGGCAGCCGGGCGCGCAGCGTCCAGCCGGAGCCCCACGCTGCCCCCACCAGCACACCCGAGGAGCTCCCGGGCCGCTCAACACCCGTCGGCGCCTCCGCTCAACGTGAGGCGCGCCCCAGGCCTTCTGACAAGGCCCCGCTCGCCCCGGCTGCGGGGACGCGGGAAGGGGAAAGGACGGCGGAGGCGAGAGGGCACGGCTCCCTTTCCTTCCCTCACACACCGCCCCTCCGGGAAACTCCGCGCCCGCCGGACGCTCACTCCGCCCTCCCCAAAGGGGTGGGGGACGGAGTATAGCTCCGCCACCACTGGGCGGGCGGAGAGAAGCGCCCAGTGCTTCCCTTCCCCCAGGAGCGGCCGGGCCTCACCTCACCCTCCCCGACCGCCTGGGCACGGCCACCACGGGCAGGCAGTGCCCAGAGCCCACTGCCCGTGGCTGAGAGGAACCCAAGGGAGGTTGGTGGGGGACAGCACCTCACCTGAGTGCCCGACTCCGCCCTCCGGAACGGGTCACCCATAGCGCGGCGGGGGGAGGGGGCGCAGCGCACACTACAGGGCCACGGAAGCCACTACGCATGCGCGCTGCCGCGGGCTTGCTGTGTCCCCGAGAGAGCCCGCCTCGGCCTGAGCGGCGCTGTGCGCATGCGTGGCTCGGCCCCAGGGAGGGTGGGGTGGAGGGCATGTTCTCAGGGTTCGAGTCCTACTTCGGGCTGATCGCGCGGGATTCCTGAGGGACCGGTCGCTGTAGGAAGGCGGCGCGTTATTTACCTTTATTTAAAGAACCTCTATTTTTATAAGTTTGTGGGGTTTTTTTCTTCTCCCCTGATGAAATGGAGGTGGGCAGCTTGGTCGCTGTGACTGCAAGGGTGCTCATCCGTGACACAGCAGTAGATGTGAGTCAAGGGAAGCTCGCCAGCGTGGCCACAATTAACTCTTGACGCCTGCGAAATTGCTATTTGCAAAAGCTAGCTATCAATTATGGCTTAGCTTAAAAGGGCTCTGGAACATTTTAAATATGCACCTTGAATGAGCTGGGCTCGTGTGATGCGCGATGCTTAGGGCAGGGACTGATTGACCGGTGAGTCCCTTGCGTGCCTGTGGCTGGCAGCAGGACTGGCTCCTCCTGCAGACCATGGTCCGTCCACTGCGGTTGTGCAGCCTGTGGCAGCGAGAGGGATGGGCACAGGAGAACAGGGGAGAACCTGTTTGTGTTTTCCACAGGCTAAATGCAAAAACACCAGGATAAGAATAGCAACCCCCATGTATCTGCATATCAAAGAGGTGTAATGATAACATCCTTTTGGGTTTAGTGAGGTTATTGGTGATACTGCACGTTCTTACGAGGGGGAAACTGGTGGTGGAGTTCTTTGTTTCTTCAAAGATACCGTGTTTGTATAAAAAGAGTTTCTGCTGTCTTGCTCCTGAATGTACCACAAATCAGATAAATCTAACCTCAGGTGCAAGGCTGTGGCTTTGTTTACCTTTCTAACCCTCTTTCAGCCCAAAATATGCAGCTGAAATTCAAAATGCCCTGCTGTTGCCCCTAACTGGAGGTTTTAGATGGGTGCCACTTGCCTCCACAAAGTCAACCAGATTTATCCCAATTCAAACCAGTCCTTTTAGTGTCAAGTCCTAATACTACTCATTAAAGTACAGAAAGGAGATAGTTTCTGTGCACAGCCATAGTAGCCTTTTTTCTCTGTTTATGGATACACATACGAAATTATCAAGAGCATGGAAGGTGGTTCTCTAGTGAGAAAGACATGGACGGCTGCAGGGGGGATGGACAGACACATGGCATAAAAATGCAACTACAATACTACTGGTTTAATTATGTTAAAGGGAGTCTCCACCTTGCCGTCTGGAAGAAGTCAGTGTAAGGGAAAGACAACCTTAAGAGCTGCATGTCTGACTATTGTCATATTACCTTAGAGGTCCAGACCATGTTCCCTGGAAGAGTTCAAAAGATTTGTTAATTAGAAGTGACTGCGCTTGAAGCTGACTGATGAATGAACCTGACCCAAGAGTAGAGTAGACTGTGACTTATGACAAAGACACTACTCACTGCATCAACCACACGATATGTTGTTTTTTTAATTATAGGTTCTTTGTTGCTGTTGTCCTCTAATTAAAGCCACTGCGCTCATTTTTTAAAAAGTGATTGCTGCTTGAATTCGAAGACATAAAATATATAGCACACGTAAATGCCAGTTGACTGAAACCCACTCCTACCGCATCATTTACCACTGCCTGTATCCCAGGAGGGTCCTGCGGGAGCTCTTCTACTGCATGGGTGAACACAGTTCTGGTGTTACAATCTAACGCAAGATGAAGTATCGCAGTTCAATGGAGATCAAGCAACAAAGATTCCAGAGAGAGAGGGTAAAAACATTGAATTCACTGGAGCAGTAAAAAAAAAAAAAAAAAAAAAAAATAAAAACATTGAATTCACGGGAGCATTAAAAAAAAAAAAAAAAAAAAAGGAAAAAATTTAATTGCTTGACATATTTAGTACATAGCAGCTAGGAATGTGTAACTCCGATACACTGGTCACCGTGACAGGCAGACTGCCACAACTGCTTCTCATGTGTTCGCTTTGCATCCATTTGCTCCATACAGTGTAGCTGGCATTATGAAGTCAGAAAACTGATACTTTGATAGCACTCTTCCTTCATAGAGACTCACATTGCTGCTTTTTCCTTTTCATTTATTTGTCAGTACTATCACTTCTCTCCTTTGCAGATCAAAAGCTAGATTTTGGCCATGATGCACACTTAAAATTTTAATCCCAAACCAGTCTTATGTAGATATTTGTCTGTCTAAACTACCCTGTGCTCTGCACTTCATCACTCAGCGTCACCAGCATCTCAGCAGATTTCATATTGTAATATTTTCCTCAAAGCTCTCTATGTATTTCTTATCCATTCATCTTTTTGTTTTGTTTTGGTTTTCTATCTGCAAAATAAACCTCTGCATTTACCTTGCTCCTTAGGAGAAAAACATACCTATAGATATATATTTTTATATATATATATATATAAAAAAAAGCAGGAAAACTCTTTACCATCATTGGCTTCAGCAGAGCCAGAATTTTACCATCTGTTTTTTAGGTTTGTGTTTGGGGGTTTTCCCTTCTTTTTATTTTTTACCTCTTTTTATATTCTGTCGCCATTCTTTCAGATTTCTCTGTAGTGTTCCTGAGTAATAGTGTGTGATCCAGGAGTACAGGATCCTACCCACTCCTTACTCTTCCTTCTTAAATAGCAGAAACCACCTTAATGCAGAATCCTGCTTAATGCAGTATAGCTATAAGTAGCTCATAGTATCCAGGGACGCTATGCCCCAGCACTCCTTTCTACAGGCAGAAAATTAGTCTTCCTTTGTTTGGCATGTGGAGAGCCTGAGGGTGCCCCTGGAGCCACAGGCACTGTTCATGTAGCAATCCAGCAGCAAGAGCAATGACTTTTGTAACAGCAGAACGATCAGACTCTAGGGGTGTGAATCTCCTTCCTTACGAAATATGTATTGTGGAGAAAATTCCTCTTTCCCAATCTTGATTTTGAACATCTTCTACCCTGAGATGTTGCGTTTTCCACTGCACATAGTTAAGACCTTCATCATAGGGAGAGAAAATGACAGTGCAAGAGAGGAAGGTATTTAAAGTGGAGTTGCAGCCATGAGCAAAACTGGTTTTGATTTTTTAATTATTAATATTTGCTCATTCAGACGTTCATCACTGCTAATTGTGGTCAGCGTGAAGGAAACTAGGCTGGGTTCTGGGGAAGGAAGGACTAGCCCAGGTGCCCTGAGGCTGTAGGGAACTGAATGTAGTGTTTACAGAAATGTTTAGTTTCTTTTTAAGAAGCAAAGTCCTAACTTTAAATTGCCAGTTGGTCTACAATACAGAGCCAGTCTAAAGAACTAACACACAAGGAACAAGGCCTGAGGTAAGAGCTTAAACAAAAAGGGAAAACAAGAAGAAACTCAATGTGGTGACAAGAAATTTAGATTGTGTGAAAATGTTTGTAAAAAAATACATCAGACTCTTATATTTAATTAAATAATAGCTAAATTAGAAACTGGAATATAAATGTTTCCTCCTTTAAGCATTTTCTTTCTAGCCACAGAGATTTTGCTCCAACAGAAGCTGCATCATTTTGAGCGTATTGTCACTTAATGTTCCCTCGCAAGATTTGTGTGGGTGACATTCCAGCACAAACCAGCTCCAAACAGATCTTCTGGGTTGAAAACAGTTTGTCTCTGTTCGTACAGTTGAATTAAACTCTCAGTAAAGTCAGCTGTTGTTTTTCTAATTAGCCTCTAGACTTTTAAATACCTTCACTCCAAATGTGACAAATTGACTCTCTGAAAAGTCATTAAATGGAAGAATCACTGCAAGACATAGAAAGGTCTCATTTTCTAGTTTTGTCTTATCTATTCCTTTGTGTAGTAATGCTCAAAACCCCGAAGGTTTACCAACTAAAGACCATCTCAAAGTTGTAAGTAGACCTCAAAAAGGATTATTAATGGTAATATATTATTAATATTTCTTAATATACTATTATTACTAATAATAGTAGTAGTAGTAAAAATTATGACTTGAGGTAGATGTTGGATGTTACATGTGGCAAAGTAAATGATGACATGCCCATTGGATCATTTGCAAGCTCTCTGTTGTGTGACTCTTCCAGATTCACATTGCCGATTTCAGCCCCACTGTTCCAAGTTTCTCTCAGTGACTGAAGTGATCTGTCACTGCGTTTTATTAGATTTTGGTTTAGAGCAGATGGCTGATTCTTTTTACCTGGAGAGCTGCCACTGTCTTTAGATACATCTCAGTTTTTATGGTACTCTAATTTATCTGTTTACTTGAGAAATAAGTAACTTAAATTACAGGGTGTTTTAATTTCACTGACCTCACAAAAGGTGATAGATTTGCTGCATGACCTGGAAAAAAACAACACAAAAAGAAAATAATTCAATCCATTGGCAGGTGGACTGCTAGCTGTGAAAAAAACAACCCAGGTCATTATTAAGTTCTGGCACCTGTGATTTGAGTTTCATAGCTGGCTGCTGGATGTTCTGCTTTACATTTCAGCTTGCAGATTTACATCTCTGTGTAGCCATTCACCTGTATTTATGTCTAGATTTCTTACTTCTGCAGGTTGCCTTTTATCAGCTTGTATTCCTGAGCTGGAATTACTCCTTGTTTGTTTTTACTGGGTTGTTCTTTTCCTGCTGGTTCTTCTGTCCTGTCTGAATAATCCTGCACTGGCTCATTGCGAAGCTGCCAGATGCTCCTTAGTCAGACATTATTCAGACAGATAAAGGACTGATTTTGTATTGGTGACCTGGCCAAGGGTATTTTCTTGCTTGTCTTTGGGGCACAATTTAAGGTTAGCAATAAATATATAAATAAAGGCTTACAGAGAAGAGCACATGATTTGTAAAGACACCTTTGTAGCCAGTGATGACTACAGGTGAAGTTTTGTTTTGAGTACTTCAGCTCTGAGCTGCAGCCCACAGAAGGAGAGGTCTTGTGTTTGACTTCATGAACTTCCATTGCTGTTAGTACCTCCTTGACTGGAATAGTGCAGATTTTGCCCTAGACAAACATGCTTGTGAGAATGTTCACCTTCTGCAGAGCTGTTCAATGATGTATGAATGATCTTTCTAAATTCTAATCTTGCAAGTTCCCCTTTGCTTGAATGTTGACTCAAGCAAACCTTTACACATGCCAGGTTTTACGAAGAAGCCATGCAGGCGATATGACCTTGCTGAAAATATTAACATAAATCCTAGGCCTGTCAATAGAAATGAATCAGTATTTTTAATTAACTAGTTACATATGTCACCATGGGTATGCTGATAAAAGATGCATGCAGGTAGCTGGTGCCAAGTTTAAGCTGACTGGTATTCTTTGGTGAAAGCAAACTAGGATTTGCCCCTGTGGTACGAAGAACTAATGGTACAGTTCAAGTGTGCATTTCTAGCCATGAGATAAAGCCCAAGAAGAATAACTGTATGATCCAGAGCTTTTTATTTTTAACTGCGTAGGGAATCTCCATTTTACCCTTTTTACACAAATTTAGCATTAAAGTTTCTGTTTTCTGTTATCCCCATGGACCTCCTCTCAGCATGGAATATACATCTATTCTTTTTGTTTTGATCTTAACACTTGTAAGTAATAAATAATTGATTGCCAAAGGAATTCTGGGAATATATTCTGCCTTAAATTGAGCACTAAACTATTTGCAAATGTGCTTAGGCACTAGCCCAAAAAATACATCAAAAGAATGTCAATTGGATATTGGGAAGTAAAGTGTCATCGTATGTTAGAATTAGGAAGCATAAAATATAAGTAAAGAGATATAACAGCTGTCAGATCTGCTACTGGGAGTAATAGAAAAATGTATGTTTTCATAGAAGGCTATAAACTTCTGTTCAAGCTATACCACACTTTCACCTCAGTGATGACACTCCAGACCCTATTCAGGGTATGACTCTTTTTTGATTGTTGTCTTGAAACTGGGGCTTGACAGTGCATTCACGCCGGAGGTATATACAACTTAGTCTGCAGGTCTGTGAAATAAACCTATTACAAAGAACTGGAGTATATTTACTGCAGTGAGTGGCCATCTTTGGTACTGAAGACAGATTTACTATGGCAGTCTTACTGCACCATGGCTACAAGCCCCATCATAAACTTGGTCAGTAAAGCTATAGTCTGTACTGCTGTGGGTGAACTGTAGGGTCTGAACTAATCTGACTACACCTGCGTTGTTCTGCTTGCAACAGAGTCATACACCAATATCTGGATATCTGTGAATAAATTCAGATGTTGTATGATGTTGTCCTTGCCACTGCAACTAAAGTTCAAGTCAGCTCTTCATGGAGCACATAGTTTTGGAATACATTTACAAACACACAAATGACAAGATATCCTTATCTTCACAAGGAAGAGTGAGGATAGATTTATTTGTCAGTGATAAATCATGCTTGACCAACCTGGTTGCTTTTTATGGTGAAATGGCTGGCTAAAAAGATGAGTGACGGATGTATATATCTTCAGTATTTTTTTTGACACCATAGCATTCTTATCTTGAAGCTGAGGAAGTGTACCTTGGATGAACAAACTGTTAGATCAGTGAAAACTCTCTAGGACATGAGGTTTGAAGAATGACTACCAGTGGCCTGATGCTCAGTAGCTGGGTGCCCCAGTGTTGATACTGGGGCTGATAATGTTCAGCATTTTTATTGTGATCAGTGAGAATGCGAACTCAGAATACTTGTGCATGATGCTAAATTAAGGGAAATGATTAGCACCCTGAATAACTGAGCTTCAGTCCAGAGGGATCTTGAAACACTTGCAGGTTGGACCTTAAGACATTTGGTAAGGTATGTGAAGCTTGGTACCTGGAGCAGAAAAACGTCTTGCAGCAATACAAACTGGGAACTTACTGTGAGAACTGGAAACTGAGGGCAAATTTGAGGGCCACAGTTTGCATCTTGGGAGATTCAAACTGGACAGTAGCAAAATTTCTTCAATAGGAGAACAGTACAGCACTGGAATACATTATTTGGAATCTCGATCCTTGGAGGTTTTCAAGACTCAGCCAAAAAAAGCTGTGGCTGATTTGATTTAGAGTTGGTGATTGTCTAGCTTTGAGTGGGAGGTTGGTTCAGATGGCCTTCAGGAGCTTATTCTGGTTTCTCTGATTCTGTAATCTTTGTTTCCACACAGCAGCTAGAAGAGTCACAAGCAAGTTTGCTTGTGGCCTCCCCAGATCTGTTTGTTTTTTCTTGCTTAGAAGTTTCTTGCATCTGGACATCTGTGACCATGGGTGTGAATCAAAGACGGCTTTGCACTGGTTTTGTCAGAAGCCATTCTGTCTTCTGGTACTATCTATGGTGTATGTTACATCAGCCTTAGAGATTCTTTTATGTAAGGTGACTTGCAGTGTCTCTTACGAAGTTGCACATGTAGAGTGTTGCAAAGAGAGCATGCTGTACCCATGTTCATCTGCCATGCTTATGGTTCTTTTGTCATGATGGTGGAAAATGGTCGTGGGAAGGACACAGAATCGGGTCAGTCAGCAGTTTACTGATCAGTAGTTATGCTATCGGAGAATACAGACTGGTAGGAAACCAAACGTTCTTGTGGACTCTCTTTTGATTGAATGATAATGGGTTGGATGGATTTCTAATCTTCAGAACTTCAGAGGAAGGTTTTTTAGAGGTTGTTATCATAGGTTAACAATTTCAATGTGAAAACTGTCCTGTGAAACAATTTTTCTGAGAGATCTTAATTATACTAAGATATGTGAATGAATAAAGGGCCATAGTTGAAAGGAAACATTTTAAAATGTTCTTGTTGGCTCACTGGTGGATTAGAGTACAAGACTTTGCTCTTTTGGTTTTGAAATACTAACAATCCCCTAGGATGGTAAACCTCTTTCTACTTTTTGTTAAATAAAATAGCCATCTAGCATTATATTAGGTTAGGGTGGCACAGAATAGCTTTGTTGTTGCTGGGAAACATCATGCTGTATTTTGATTTCCTACATTCAGCGCATCCTGACGCTAGTGCAAAAAGTCACTTTGCGATAAGCATCATTTCTCCTGATTTTAAAATGTATTCACTTTGCTTGTGTTCATACCTATTTATTTCAGTGCTTGATTTTCTGCAAATGTCCTCACAATAAGCTGCTGATAGGAATGTCCACTGAAGTAGCAAATTTGTAAGTGAACATTCAAGTATATCTGCAGAAAATGAGTTCTAAATATATATATATGAACATATAAACCACAAGTTTTTTCATCAACTGTATGATCTGTGCACTCACATAAGCAGCGACAGCCTGAATTTTCTGATGATGCATGTGGGGATAGGTTGCAAAAGACACTTCTTACAAGTTTGAGAAAAGGTTCAAACTGAGACCTTGATAATGATAGTCTCTGGAGAAAAAAGTGTATGATAACTTTCTTTCAAATGGGGTTTTCTGACATACTGTATCAGATCACGAAAACACAGTCACCTCTTTCACTGCCGTAATCTTTGACAAGCACTGCAGCAGCGAATAGTGTTATAGTGGAAACTTAACTGTGAAAATTAAGCACTTCGTTAAAACAAATGTGAGTAATTTAAGATTTTCAATGTGCAGACTAAGGCTGCAATTGCCTGACTGCTTAAAACTGACATAAATTCCAGATTGCTCCTGCAAGACATGATCCCTCTCTGTGCTGCACGTTCTTGCTGCCTCCTTTGGGCTGTGGTGGTGGTTGTGTACTGAGCGAGCTCAGGCCAGCCACCCGGCTGGGAGCTGAAGGAGGTGAGAGAAAGGAGCCAAACTGTTTTCAGTGCTCAATTCCCTGATGTGGAGATAGCAACATGAAGCCACAGGTGAGAGAGGGCAGGACTGTCTTATGCTGGAAACCTGGATTTAGGTTTGCAAAGGTGACTACAGAGCCAGTTACAGGAAGACCTCAAAACACTGCTCAGTCTCAAAGGTTAATTTGTCCTCTGTGAAATTTATGGTCTCAAGAACAAAGCCTGAAATTCTGAAGAACAAAATTAAGTGTGCAGAAGAAAACACCCTGTTGCTAGGCCAAACATAGGTGATCCACAAAGTTTTTGGTGCCTGACCCAACACAAGGCAGAGGGCAGATTCTACCCTTTAATTTGTGAGGAATTAGAGCAATAGAATTGTGAGCAATAGCTCTGTAGGCTAAAATAATTTCTGTATAAATCCTCTTGACAGCAGAAGAGTTTCAACAAGAGTGATTTCACCCAATGTAGCAACTGCAGCAAGAAATGTGTTACAATGCTTCCCAAAGACCTGCATGCAAGCACTAGCTTGGATTTGTTTAATATATGGTCAATAACAAAGAAGATAGTCTAAGACAACGTGGGAGTTTTGTCAGTGGTAGCAGACTTGTGGAAGCTGCACAGCCGTTGACCGTGGATTTCTGAGTACTTTGCCATGTCCACGTGCCATTTCAGAATTACCTGCAATATTAAAAATGACTACAAGGATCCGACACATCAAGAGCAGGCTTTCTGACATGTTACAGCCATCAGCAAAGGTCTCTGCATTTCTGAAAGACCACTGCAATTTCCAGCAAAACTTTCTGCTGCTCCTGGCATCCCACAAGCTGATTTATGTCTATGTTAACTGGAAGAACTGCTTCTTAGGACGAGATGCAGTTGGAGGAGGAGAATGAAACATGGAAACATCTAAAATATGTGCATCACTTAAATGGAACCATTGGTTCGACTGCTGAGAGCAGAGGGCTAGGAAAAAACAGAACTGGTTTGCAAGAAGAAAGGGGAAATTGAGGCTGATATAGTTACGACTGTGAGAATAACACCACAGCTTCTAACTGAATACAAGAGCCATTAATATTGGTGGGTTGTTTTCTGAATTTAAGGATAACATGGATTATTTAGAGAGTAACAGAGTTATGGGGACTCATAAAAGCTCTTCTCATCTTGTCATCTGGAGTCTTCAGCTGACTGTTGTGTTTGCCTGCCCTTCTAAAGTGAACCTAACAGTTCCTTAAAAATAGCTTTAAATAAAATACCCAGATCTTTCTTTTCATTCCCCTTTCACTCTTGCCATTGACAAACAAAGCCCTGACAGACAAAAGCCTTTACTAGTCTAATCCCCAACCCCCCAAGTTAATTTAAAAGGTAGTGTGTAGGTAAAAAATAAAGAAGGTATAATCTGGGTGATTTTACCCATTACTATGGCCTGAAGGCTGTATGAGCAAGTGTTTACCTTCTCAAGAAATGGAGTACCTCTGAGGAATTAACAAAGCTAGATAGATGAGGATTCTTAGGAGCAGTGAAAGGGAGCACAAATAGGTCAGTAAGGTCCTTCATTGGAAGCAACTCTGTTGACATTTTAATGCAGGCATAAATAAGGGGCTTGGAGAAGGAAGGGGAAACAGTCCTGACGTTTGCACAACTGTGGAAGAACCTTTTGGAGGTAGCATTCAAACATTAGCTGCATCTTCAATATTGTCCTCTTGGGATCTTGTCTTGGAGAAAACATCACATTTCGCAATCCAAATATATTAGCCAACAACTGTGATTTAAATCATTAATTACAAGCATTCTGCTTACATATGACTATGCACTGACCTATGTATGGCTAGATGAACTCCTGTACCACTGCTTTCTTGTGTCATTTTATCACCTCCTATGATCAGTCTCTTTCATCCTTATGGCATGTTGTCTTACTGTGCTTTGCCTGTGGACATTTCAAGCCAGGTAGCAGCCGTGTGCTCCCCTCTTCACAGGCAGTTCTTTGACTTGTGTCCTTTCCCACCGGCATGCTCAGTCCTCAGTGGCAGTGGTAATTTGGCACAGAAAACAAAGGTTGGCAGATTATCACAGCACTGTTTTCACAGGGTTAGCCAGGTGTTGACCACAGCAAGATAAATAAATGTGGATTTTCTTTTTCTCAGGGTCATCCACTCCTTTTCAGTTAAACAAGAGGAGAACCAGGCCCAGCCAGTGTTGAGCTGTCTGATGTTCTCCAGCTGTGCATTTATCATCTTCTTCTATTCTTTATTCCTCCCCCCTCCGTTTTTCAGGATGAAAGTAATGACAATGTGGGATTCTAAATATATCTGAGCTGCTTGCAGGTTCTGTGATTGTGCTGTAGGCTGTGTGAAATCTGCAGACAGCAGTATGCCTGGTTGCAGTGTTGGTTTAGGTGAGAATCTGTTTAGTGCCCTAGGACAAAGTTAGAGGCATACAAAGGCCCAAAGGCTAACACATCGAAGGTGATGTTGCCTGAAACCCTGTGTCTGTCAGCAGGTAATGTCCCCGCTGGAAAATAACAAGTACATACAGTGGTAGATCTCCATTACAGTGAATTACACACTCACTAGCACACAAAGATTCATCAAGTGAAATATTTCAGGGAGAGAACACATCCATCTTCACAAGGAGACCCTAGAAGTACTTGATTCCAGCGAGGCAGTTAAGTTTTCTTGGCTGCAGGTCTCAGACCCGCTGAAGCTGTCCCTTCTGCTCCCTCACCTCCTCCTTCTTCCAGCCACTCCTTCCCACTTCCTTACTCCTCCTTCTGCTATGCTGGCACAAGCATTTGGGCATGTGGTGAAGTGCAAAGGGGGAGCTAATCTGGCTGAAAAAATCCTGGCTGAAAAAGAAGGGGGGAGGAGGGCTAGCCAGCTCAGCTCCCCACTCCCAATTTATTTGCAGCAACTTAGAAGGGACAAGGAGGAATGCTGTGGGAGCAGGGATTCTTTAAGCAGACAAAGCTTCTGAAAATAATGCTCATCAGGCTCTGACAAGACTTCCTTTTTGTGATGACTTCTTCCTGCCACCTGCAAGGTGACAAGACATCCCTATTACAGTTTGCTGGGTGAGGATGCGGAAAAAAATAACTCGCTCACAAGTGCATTGAGGGGGAATTCAAAAGAAACTGTCAAGGGATAGTCAAGATCTTTTATATTCTTGTTTGCCATATAGTTCAGTTTAAAATGACAGTTTTTAACTAGTGAAGGTCTTAATGATATGAACCTCACTACCTTCAAACAGAGGAGATGCCACTTAGTTTGAAGCACAGATAAAAGAAAACAGTGGACCATCAGAGAATCATCTACCGAAAGGGAAATGTCTCCTTGTTTTATATCAAGGAGTTCCTCATTTGTACTCAGAAACTTAATGGTTTACGTAAATTGTAAAATATCTTTCTATGCTTTTTTATTGGGGTGTTAAATATTATCATTATGTTTATATATAATATATATATTTATATGTAATATATATATTCCCTCTTTTATTTTTTGATCCTACTTAACCTCCTGGCCTGAAGAGATAACTGAAGGCTGTAGAGAGTGTTTTCAATGAGTCAATTTGAAAGTGACTCTGAGGATTTGAGGTTGCCCAAGTACTTTAGAAGATGCCATTGAAGACTTGAATATACCCAGTAGCTTCAGGCACTGGGCTGAAGTGAAATAATGCTTCAAAACCAAGCCTTGGCCATCAGGCAGTGATTCCAAGCAGCTGACCCAAGTCCTGTGAGCCTCCAAGTAGTAAGTGAAGAAAGATAGGTCAGAAAGCTGGTCAGTGTGCCAGAGGTAATACCTCTCATTCTGTGTGTAATGATCCTATGGGATGATGAACCCTGTCGGCTGAGGAAGAAGCTCTTGAGCTAACCGATGAGAAGTGATGGATTAAGATGTGTCTGAGACCAGTTTCCTGACTTGGGAATGCATAGGGGATGTCTCCATCCCTTGCAGATCAAGGATACCAAGCTCTAAGAAGGTAGGTAATGACAGGTGGACTCTTAAATAGAAAAATAAAAGCAGTCCCTGAGTGAAAGCCAGATTCTTGCCTTTTGGAGATGCTTATTAGTAAGGAGTCAGATTCATGCTTACTTTCTCACTGGCCCATTGAATGTTGTCTTCTTTGCAGCTCAGTGCTCTGGCTGCAGTAGGAGATGCAAGGGAGCAGGACTGAATACTTCATATTCTGATGGCTGGAATATCTTGCTAGAGAAGTGGGAGCTGTGGGAAAGAGAATTCTGGGTCTTTAACATCTTAGGAGTGTGCTGCAGACACTGAGTTATGATACAAATGGCTCATCACCTCCACCATCATCTCCAATTGTGTTCTGCAGTGAACTCCCATGTAAGGCTCCCTTGGATATACTAAGATTTTTTTTTTCCAGGGAGTTTTGCAGGAAGCACAAAAGCCTCACAGAAATATCTGAGGCAGCCCTTAGGGGCTCAATGTGTTTCTTATTTTTCAGATCTCAGGTAAGTTTGTGTTCCAAAGTGATGACAACAGTACACGCATACATGTGTATGTATACATCTAGTCCCTCCGGGAGCTATTTGGCACTGCAGTAAACGGTCAGAATCACTATCTGAGAGTGAGTTCCCCTGAACTGCCTGATTTGCTGGTGATGTAGGTAGGGAGGATCTGGTCTTCTGGCTATTAAATCAGGCAGGCTTTTTTTTTCTTATAAAAACCCAAAAAACCCAACTGAATTGCATTCAAGAAGTACAGTACAGAACAAACAAAAGTGTTTTGCTTTTTCCTCATTCCCGCAGGAATGGCTGGGGGCAGGGGTGTGATACACAGAGATGAGCCGTGACTGTCATTAGAAAGTAAGTAAGGGTTTACAAAATGATGATGCAGTGGCTGTGTTCCTGCAGTGTGCCAGGCAGATTGTGACTTCTGGATAATCTTTAAACTATTGCCTCACTCTGTGTAACTCTGAGCTCCTGAATTAGATTAGAATCTCATATTTCATCCATAAAGCTGTGAAGCAGGTACATTTTTCAAACAGCAAGAAACATTTTTCTTTCCTATTTTTTTTCATGCCAATTCCATACCCTTCCTGAGGGAGCTAGAGTGCCTGCCTAAGTGGAAAAGTAATACTGGGTCTGCAATAAATAGATAAGATGAAAAACTTGCTCTATTGTAAAGGTTGCTGCTGCTTGATTGCCTCTGCTTATTTTGTCAGTGTGTGATATCCACTTTCTCGTTGTCAGGCTTTGAGATCATTAGTACTGAATCTTCACCTCATTGCTTGCATCTAGTCTTCCTTACTTTCAACCTCGTGATGTGATGGTCTCAGCTACTGTAATTATAGCTGATTTTATGCAACCCCCCCCAAACAACCAAACAAAAGCAGCTGAGGAAAGGCACACAAGTACCAGAGTACTTCTTCCTTAGCTGCTCTAAAGAGTTGCTACAAGCCTTAATGTTTCTTGGAGTGGGAGTAGAGGCAAGAGGAAATTTGGTATGCAAGGACTCACAGAACAGCAGAGTGGCCTGCCTCAGCTGGGTATCTGCTTGTAGAGCGGGTAAATACACTCGATTCAGCTTTGATCTACTCTGCTTGGGCAACAAGCAGGATGAAGAGATTAATGGAAGAGCCACCCACTTGGTTAATCACCCACAGCCCACTCCATGCTGCGTCGTC
The DNA here is from genome assembly GCA_024361745.1 of Cacatua alba. NCBI lineage: Eukaryota > Metazoa > Chordata > Aves > Psittaciformes > Cacatuidae > Cacatua > Cacatua alba. The sequence goes on along the minus strand of JANEMJ010034576.1, from coordinate 2,396 downwards.
ACTGCTACCCATAGCTGAGATACATAGATTAGAACAGTTTACATATATTTACAGGTGCTGCAATTGTAATCTTTTTTCCAGTTGCAGAACAGACCTGTTGCTTTGTGGTGTATGTGAGAAGGTATTGTGTGAAACCAGGTGTCCATAGACTTGAAAGTCGCTGTTTTCACAAATGCTGATGCTATGATATAGGTGACTTGAAACACGGAGGGTTGCCTTTATACAGGAGTAGTGTCAACACATTTTGTCATTCATTAGCAAGATTCTATACTTCATGGAAAAGACCTAGTTTGTCTGTTAGTTGACATCTATTTCAGCCCCCAAAAACAACCGGAGCTGGATGAAGAGAGGTATTAATGGAGATACAAGAGCTGAGGGAGAAAAAGCATTAAAGAGTATTTAAGAAAGTAATCTTTCGATATAGCAGAAGATGAAAATACTAGTGTACGAAGGTGGGTTTCCTTTGATACCTCATGCAGAGAAATACTAAATTTTGATGTGACTAAGCTTGTGTAATTTAGAAGTGCTGAGACTGGCATAAACCTTTATGGTGCTTGAGGTAGGGAAGCAAAAAAACTGTACATCAGTGGACAGTAGGACAACTACCATAAGTGTGAGCACTCTCCAGTAGGTAACAGCTGTTGGATGTTGGATCTGTGAACTCTGTGAAGAGTCAAAACAACACACCATATTCAGAATTTTTACCGCTAAATGGATGAATACTTGCAGAGAGTTAAGTCCAACTAGAGATTGTGGGGATTCTTGATCAGTTTTAATATGCAAATACCCAATAGAGGTATATTTGCTTGAGTTAGAACTAAGGTCCAGCTCCTGCTTTTGTGAATCTTTTTGTGGGAAGGCCTTGGAGAAGGAAACAGCTTGTTCCGCTGTTGGCAGAAAGAATATGCCAGGATTTTCGTGTTACTGAAGAGAATTAGCCCCTGGCCTCCGTGGAAGCCTGGGTTTCCACCTCCGAGCGCTGTGTGCCAGTACCAGCCTCAGAACCCTTCTGGTGTGTGACTTGTTGCAACCTGAAAAATTCACACAGTTTTCCTCAAAAGCCTTTTTTTAAAAACAGTTCTGCTACTTGAATAAGTTAAACACAGACTTGGAAGGATATCTGGTATAAATAGCAGGGGTTTAGAAGATGAGGAATGGCATGTTGCTTATAATGGTGCTTCAGACCAGCTAGTGCCTTACTCCTGCGGCAAGGCTTGGTCAGACCCCTTTTTGTGCCTCTGGGGTCAATCCTGTCACATGCAGTTCCGATGCCTGTGATTTTGGACAGCTGTATTCAGCTACAATAACTGTTTTCTTAAAGCCTGAGTAGATCAAAATGAAGTTTGTGTTGTGTGTGACAGTGCTTGTGGCCACTTAAAGAACCAGAGACTTCATCTCCACAAAGAGGCTTCTTGATACCTCTGGTTTGGCTGGTTAGCAAATGTATTTAGTAACTGGAAAAATATGTTGCTGCTTTGTTGATGTGTTGACTCATTTGATGTATTTTAAAAGAAAACAAACAACAAACTGCTTGTCCAAACAAGTCTAGCTGACATATCTGCAGAGGTAGGCTGGGCTGGAGGATGTCAAAATCATCTCTCATCAGATTATTGTGATCTCTTGTTTGCTTCATGGTCTGTGTGAAGAAATCGATTCTGTATTACTATCAGTTCTTGTGGGACTCAGATGAGGTTTCATATGGCATCGTTGTGACAAACAGATGAACAGTATGTTATGGGAAACTTACCAAACTATGAAATTTGAGCATGTTTGATATTGATAACAGCTACATTGCCTAAAAGCTATCTGAATGGTATTTTAATGACTCAGCGAGTAATAGGAGAAAATATTCCATTCAGTATTCAATATTCCATTCACAGGGAGACACAACATGCAGTTTTTGAGCTAGAGTAAAAGAGGGTTAGTTCAATCTGCAGGCAATTTTATTTAAGGATGGAAACCATTGGAAAGGAGGTTCTGCACGTACATATGTGTGCAGTTGCTTTTGAATGACACGCTTCTCATAGCGGGGGTGGTTCTATATAGTGTGGAGCTGGATTATTGTTTGCATCCTGGAGGAGCCCTGGAGGAACTTAAATCTATTTCTTTTTTGGTACGTATAAACAGCCTGAACTGCCATTTTTGGAACTGGCTGTAATGCATCTTTTTCCAAGCGCATAAAGATTTGGGTGGCCATACGTGCTCTAGTGATGACAGTCATCACTGTGTTGTTGCGTTCTGTGCAGTTCTGCTGGCTTTCTGCAGCCATTTTTGGCAAATAAAGCAAATAGTCCTTCAGGTAGTAGCACCTGGGAAGTTGCCTCTGCCATGTTAATTTGTGTTGTCTAATAATATAGATGTGTTGATGCTGCAGTCTCTCTGTGAGTGTGATACTG
>JANEMJ010034575.1:0-42578 GCA_024361745.1 Cacatua alba | reverse complement strand
TGACCGATACCCAGCCTGACCCGAGCAGCGATCTAACCCTTCTGGGTAACTGCCCCCAGTTTATATACTGGGCATGATGTGCTGTGGTATGGAATACCTCTTTGGCTAGCCTGGGTAGCTAGCAAGGACTCAGAAAGTCCTTGGTCAGAGTAAACATTACTTAGCAAGAACTAAAATCATCAGTTGTTATCAGCGTTGTTCCCAGGCTGAAAATCAAAACCACAGCAGTGCACCAGCTACTAAGAAGGAGAAAAAAATGACTTTTACTGCTGAACCCAGGACATTTACATATATTAGATACTATTAATTTAATCTCTTCGTTCTGCTGTCTCTAAATACAGATTGTCCATCTCCATGTTTACATTTCTTTAGCTGACCATTTCTGAGCTGTTTGTAGCCACGGGGTCTGAAGTGCCAGACTATGCTGAAGTCTGCATAAGTTTTTCCAGGGAGATGAAGTCTTAAACCACTGTTTGCTGTGGATCAAAGCATCTCTTACTTTACCTTTTGCTTGCTAAAAGTCAAAACTGTTAGTTTGAAGGGTTGGCCAGCCTCACACCTCTTGACCCTAGGAGGGTCAAAATAAGCTACTTACAGCAACACATTAATTTATTTTTTTTCACAGTACTGTCATACTAGCAGATAGAATGAATTCTGTCAAAAACATAAAAAAGGATTATCATGAGAAAAAGATTTGGATACATACATGTAAGGAATATTTCAAGAGTTAGCCTCTGGTGACATACAGCTTTCTCTGATACACTCTAACAAGTAGCATTGTTTCTTAGATGGAAGAATTTCTCATAGGGAAAGTCATGTATTGACTGTAATCATTCAAGTGCGTATGATACATCTGTTAAGCTTAACTGGTGTCCCTCTATTTCACATTAAGATAACGGTGTTGAGAAATGGCGTGGTGAATCCTGCATGACAACTTGCAATAAAATCATTATAATTTTAAAATAATAATCAATACTAATAAAATCCATTTCTGGACAGTGAAAAAAGGTACATGATGCAGCAGTTAGGTCATTGAATTGAAAGAATATAAATACTGGTGCTCATGCCTGCTTTCAGGTTAATTTTTTAGGTTTTTAGGGGAAAACACACAGTTATAGACAATAAATGTTTTAATGTCATGCAAAAATTTGTTTTTATCACACAATTTATATGAGTAATAATTCCAAAAGCTTTTTTTTTTTTTTTTTCTCTGTTTGTTAAGTAATGGAAACAGTTTTATTTGACGTCTTGCCAGGATGAATTAGATTTCTATTCTGAACTATAAATAGTCAGAAGACTTTTGCCTTCTAAGCTAAGGTAGATCAGATAGTCCAAAGATGTCAATTAGAGAAAAAAATATTTTAACTTCTCATGGATGTTTCTTATAGTCTATTAATTTGCCTTTTTCTGAGCTTATCATTTGATGTTCCTAATCAACATGAACTTCAATTTCCACTTGAACTTTAATTGTCCACAGCTATTTTTGTTAATAAAATTTATTTCCATAAGTATTTATATCTTTGGTATCAAAGCACTAGAGGTAGAGAGTAATTCTACAATAGCATATCACACATCTTACCTTGAAACAGTGGTTACTGGCCTCTATCAGGAGCCTGCTATCAGTCTAAACATAATATAGAAGTGGCACTGTATTCTTACAGTGCAATATTTTTCTTTTATAGATAGAAATCGTTGGAGTCAGATTTTCATCAACTTTCATATTTTTTGTATTGAAAGCTAAGAATAGTTCAACCCGTATATTTTCCAGCACTGAAGAAAAGCAGCAAACTAGAAAGGACTCTATCCTACAGTAAGTAGAACTTCTGAAGACATCCTCCCATTTAAGGGAAGGAGGGTGATGTGCACCAGGTGTAGTTAAACTAAGAATTAAATAATTACTATTGTAGGATGACCTTGTCCCTTACATTCGTTGAAGAGAGGGGGTGAAATAATCACTGCTTGGCAATGTACATCTGTGGCATCAAGGCCATACGTACAAAGATGAGAGAGAGAATCTAGTTCCAGATGAGATCTGGTTTTCATTGCCAAGCTCAACAATGAGATGGCATTTCCTTGTATTTCCTGAAAATTAGGTATTTTTGAGACCTCTAAATGCATTTGAGAACTCTGAATCTATTAAGAAACCCAGAAGCTATGTCCTTCCCAAAACCTGTTTCCTCTGCAGTCTTACACAAGGAAACCATGGAACAATATATTGTTGGTTAGTGCATGAGACAGTCCCTCAACAGTATCTGCAGCTGCTTTCCTTTAGCAGAGAGGAATACTACTGACAGAGTTTCTGCAGCTTTGTGTTACCTCTGTTATCTTTGTGCGTTCTCTGTTACTGTGCAAGACATAGCTCAAGAGAAGGTGTATTGCATGTTGGAATTAAGCTGCAGAACTAGGATGGCACAGAGGGAGGTTACAAGTTGCCTCTGTAACTTCTGTACCAGCCCTAGTGTGCCAGGCTGTTGGATTATTCCTTCTGCTCATTCACAGTGACTCTTGTCACAGAAAACAAATTAATTTCTTCTTAAATCAGATACCCTAGGGACAATACGGTTACAAGCCAAACACTGACAATCTTGTTTAGTTTTGTTTTGTTTTTCTCATATAATATCACATTCTGAAATTCTGCTTTTGTGGTAAATTAAGTAAAATGCTTTGAGAAATATGATTTTTGGTTGAATAATAGAAAGGGAGAAGTCATGAAGCGCTTGATGGAAATGGCTTCTTGAAGTCCCAACCTCTTTTTTCTAAAATGTTACAAAAGTAGGAATATAGGCATGCTAGAAAAATGAAAAAGGTACATGCTATTAAACTGCTGGGAGGGCATTACACTGTAAAATAGAGATAGGTGAATGAAATATTTAAATAAATTTCTCTCTAACGTTATATGACTGGCAGAACACCACTAGAATGAATTAAATTATTAAATCTCAATGATGATGTCACTGATAATGACTGTGGTGAGAGGTATATGCTTTGCATAAGCAACTAACATACATTAATGAACTTTAAAAGCTGTTACGTTACAATGTAACCTAGATGCTCTCATTTGAACCTTTTGCACATTAACTCAATCCTTCACCAGTATGAATGTTTAGAGAAGTAATTTTATTTAGACAACATAAACATTACTTAATTTTAAGACTGATAAATTTTTAGGGCTTTTTTTTTTTTTGGTGGCTGTTTTTACATAGAAGAAGTTCAAAATGACTGCATTACTTTGTAACAGTCAGTATGTTTTGTTTTAAATCTGTAGAAAAGTTAATTTGGTTTTAATTGCAAATTGTTTATCGAACTGGTCACAAATGATTTTGGTTTATTGAAATGGCAGAACAAATTTCTTTTTTTTTTCCCATTTTACTTGCAAGAAATCAGAAAAGTTCATTAAGGTACTTGGCACTGGGAATTTTATTAAAATGAACAAGGTCATAATTGCTTTTACAGTTCAGGTTCATATGTTTATTACTCCGTTCATTTCATAGCAAGTTAGGCCCTCTTTTAAATTTCTTTTTCGATTTTTTTTTCTAGAATATATCAAATGAGAGCTCCTAATTCTTTTTAATCTTCCTGGCAAAGTGGCAATTTGTTTTGTTTTTCACTTTTTTCTAATACTTTAAAACTTTGCTTCTGGTCTTCCTTTCATTCTCATTCACTGCTGATATTTTTTGTTCTCTTCTGGTTCCACCTTTGTTGTCTTCTTTTTCAGGTTTCTCTATGTTCCAGTCTGTGAGTGACTCACTGTAACTTTGTCCCTGGGAGAAACATTGTAAGGAGAATTGTGAAAAACAAGTTGTCAGTCTTTGTAATGACCTAGTTGCTTTCCTCTTTTCTGTTGAAAGGGTATAAAGGGGTGTTTTATTAGGTTGGTTAATTTGGCTTAAGGAGTCTATTTAGTAGATAAACAAGGGTTTTTCTCATTTTCCCCTGCATTTTGTTGAGGATATTTCTTTGAAGAAGTTCTGAGCTCAAGCTTGTTCTATTAAAAAAGTGCTCCAGTCTGTGCTTGGGGAGAATTTAAGTACAATTGCACCAGATCAGTGCATTTTTACTTCATGTTCCATTACAACAACAGTTCCCCGTTTTTAAGTACATTCACCATGTCTTACCAGTTGTATTATTTAGATTTTCTTCCTTTATGCTACTGTCTGGTAGCTTATAACCTATATCTATTTTTTAGAGATGTGAACATTCACTGGTACATGGCTATGTGCAAGACTGTTCAAACAATACATTTCTAAAATTGTACTGATTGATTATCTGTATTAATTGTACAGATAACTGCCTAAATTTTAGTGACTTTGTTTGAAAACTGAGCTTCTCAGTGACCAAGATAACTTGGAAGTACTATAAAAGCAGAAGGAGATTTCCTAAATAAAAACTTCAAATAATATACAGGTGATACTTGTTTTGTAAGATTTCACATGTAACATAGAGGAGTGGGAATGCTTCATATTGCTTACTATGATCCTCAGAGTAGTCTAGGACACTGTTATAATACAGAAAGCAGCTATTTCCCTCTAAATCTAGAGTATAGTCATAGGAATTAAGAATTTTCCAGTATCTTTGTCTCTAACCTTTATATAGCACATTGGTTTGGATTAGAACAAACACTCTCTGCCACAAGTAACATTGACCAGAAGCTACTAAAACCTCATATACCTATGCAAAAAAAAAAAAAAACCCTAATGGAAAAGACATGTTGGCAGCAGCTTTCCAGAAGCACAAGTAATTGTTTGCACTGTGCTCAGGGTACTCTGTTAGAAGTATATTAAACAGGCCCAAACCCCAGAAAAACTGGATTTCTAGCAAATTTTAAAGATGAACATTCATACTCCAAGTCACTAATGACTTCTGAAAATATAAAACTTAGGAAGCTATAACTCTATTCATTGTAGAAAAGGGCCTTTCCTTTTTTCCCGAGCATGCAGTATTTAGTTTATGGATGTTAAATTAGAATGTTCATAAAGAAATAACATTAATACCATTGTTTGAAAAGCAAGATTTACCAAAAAAAAAAAAAAAGAAAGAAAGAAAAAAAGGTCTATCTGACCTGTTCTCTCCAAAAATCCTGCTGGAAAACAGCTGATATAAAATCTTAAAATACTGGGAATAATCTCTTTCAGCTCCCTGTTTATGCATATTGACTGAAAGCCAGCACTAAAGGCAATGAAGCCATTATTCAAGAGCTGGATTTAGCCCAGATGTCTGTTCTGTTTACACATGTGAAAGCCCATTAAGCTTGTGATGCTTGCAGTGATGGAGGCCAAGATGCTGGTTTTTTTGCAGAACATAACTTGAACTTAATGTAAAAGTTGGCTATTATATTAATGGAGGGATACATCTTATTCAGACAATACTTATACCGGGTCTACGATAGTACGTCTGAGCAGGAATCCTTATAACTGCTTAACTTCTCTAATAACGTTCTAAGCTTGCAGCTGAATGGATTCATGCACAGGGCATAATGATTGGTTAAAATTACAAATGTGTCGGAGTTATAATATACTCTTCTTACTGTGTACAAGACAGAAATACAGAAAGTATTTACAGGACAATGACAGGATGATGAAAAAGGATGATTTTAGCAGCACCTTTAATTTTGGTTTACTTGAAGAATGACAGTCATTGAGGAATGACAGTTTTACAAGAATGACAACCATGGTTTAACCCCAGCCGGCAGCTAAGTCCCCAGCTGAAAATAGGAGAGTCATGTAGAATGAATTCATTAAGAGATGTGAGGGTCAGAGCTCAGGCAGGAAGTTGGCAGTACAGACTGCAGTAAAAATCCAGATCCTGGAGCGGCTTGTTTGCAGAACAGTTGCAATGCTTATTGGTCAAAGAAGAAATCAAGTTGCTGACAATGTTTTAGAAATTATAATGGATAATTATGATAACAGAAATAGAAAAGCAAAATTATAATTTTTACTATGTACTGGCATATAACAGGGAGAATATCCAGAATTTCTTTATTCAATCTACACTCACCATATATTGCACATAAAAAAGTTCTGTTTTATCTGAGCAAGTTAGACTTAAGTGCCGCTTGAAACAGAAAACATCTTGAAGCTTACTGTTTTGAAACAAGAACAGGCAAGCTGTAAAGTCTGGGTATAATCCACAAATAGAAGTATTTATTTTCCTATCTTTATGAATATAAACTTAAGAAAGATGACAGGTACCCATGGTGAAATTTCTTTTAGTGGGAAGTGATTCTTTGCAACGATATGCTTTTGATATAAACAGACTTCTGCAAAAAGCCTTTCATCACCTGTTGTAAGTAAATCCTGGAGCTGGAACTGGCAACATATAGGTTGTTGTGTCAGAAGTCCCTAAAAGGACACATCTTCCTATAATGTAGACAAGACTGATTACCTCTGCTGACTTGCTGGTGGGAGCATCTGCTCTCACATCAGGGGCTCCTCATTACCTGTCCCTGCACAGACCAGTAATGACTTTCAGAGGAAAGGAAGCTGAGTACAAAAGTTATCCCTTTGAAATGAAGCCATTAAGACAGGATAGTGGTAATAATAGTAAATTTCAAGGAGATTAAAAACATGAAACCCATCTATAAATGAGCTCATTTTCACTAGAAGTAATATTAGTAGAGAACATCCCTCAGGTTCTTTTTATCTGGATTTGAAGTTTTCCCTTCCTTCTCTTTCACTCTCCACTTCAGAAATATCCTTCAGGGCAAGCAAATACTTTGGCTTGGGGAAAGTTCAAACATTGTTGAATACTGTAAATAATCATGTTCGTGTTGCTTGGGAATTGGTTCAAAACTAATTCTTGTCTGACAAAACACTGCATGCCTCCTGGGCATCCTGGTTCCCTCGTCCTTATACTCCTGTTCTCTGCTGTGGCCTCACTATAGAAACCAGCATGAAGCACAGAAGCTCTGGCAGATGCAGATAATGTGAGCCTTGCTAAAAGTAGTTTCAGTTTTCCCTTCAGTACTCTTCTGCTAACAAATTACTTTCCAGAGAAATATTCAGCTAACACATTTGTTTCATATGGTAGTTTTCTGAACAGTGAGAGACTCGAACACATTTGCAAATGTTTTGTTGAATCAGAGCAACATCCATATCTTCCAAAAGCACCCTTAGAATTTTCTTTAAATTTTTTATATATGTTAGTATTTTCACAGAAAAAAAGGAAGACCATCATTCATGACATTATCCTAGTTTATTTCTGTAGATTGCTACTCAATCTGCCACTTATACTGACAGTATATTCTCCTCTCCTAAGATAAATCTACTGTAAGTGTTGAAATGATGGTCCTTTGTGGAAAAAAAAATTGCTTCTGGCAATTTCAAAGAATTCTATCTGACTCTGAGTCATTAACTTAGATAGGGTTCCTAAAATATTTAAGTGTTTTTATTTATCTTTAATAATAAAATTACCTAACAGGGGTTTCCATGGCAGACTGTAATGGTCTAGCCTCTGATTATGTACAGTATCATAGCTGTAAGTATAAGTTGGTAAAATGAAGACCTGCTTAATTTTCATATTTAACTTATCACTTACAATGGGACAGAAAGATGCTGAAATCCTGAGTAGTGTATTCAAATTGGCTTAAAATTTGAAGAGTCTGTTATTAAATTGGATACTCAGGTTTTCACTTTGAGAGGGCCATTCTCTCCTTTCTTCAAATCAGTGTTAGGTTTTCTTCTAGATGCCTGAGAAAACCTGGTCAGTACGTGTTGTATTTTGTACTTGGCATCTATTAAGCTTACTATTTTTTTAGAATGTCTTAAGTGTATTTGAATCATTAAAGGTTACATACATGACTCATTGAAGTGGATAGCAAGAATTACATCAAATTCAGTTGGCCTCTGGCCAGATATTTTGTACTGCTATATGAAATGAAATTTGGCTTCTGCCAAGATTTTTCAATAGAAAACAAGTTATATTTTTTTTATTAATTTCAGCAAATAACATGAATTTTTCTGATCTGTTCTTAGCCGTTTTTTTTCCCTACGTTTCTGTCAATTAAATTTAATTTTTATACATTGATTTGTAGTCCAAAGGAATTAAAAAAAAAACATCAAAATGAGGGACTGTGTGTTCCATTTTTTCATCCACATTCCTCATCTATTTTTCTTTTTACTTTGTTGCTGTTCTTTCATTTTATTTCTTTTTCAGGCCACAGATGACCGTGAATGAAGATGTTAGGTATGGATTGTGCATAATCTTAGACACTAGTCTGAAAATCACTCAAAATAAAGTTTAAAATTATGCATCTGGTTTTTTTGTTCCTTTCTCTGTTTTCAATAATAAAATCACTAGTGGAAAAGATTAAAAGTGGATGTATCATATAAACACTTTATATTATGATACATTTCTCCTGGTCATAGGCACAAAATCTGATTCTGGAAACCTTTTCTGTGAAACCTCAGTTAGTATCAGAAAATAAATTGCTGGTATGTTTGATTTTAGAAAACATAAAGGACATCCTTCTTCCTGTTCTCTTTTTATATAAAAAACAAACACTGTTGCTTCATTTAAAGTTCTTCCAATGTTATGTTATAGTATGCAATAGCCACATATATATATAACACCAGAGCAGCCCACTGTTTACAGAGAACTATCAGAGTGTTTTCAGTTTAAGTGTGGTTTCAACACTGTGTTGGAAAATGAATGGGAGTGAGAATGAATGTGATTTGGACAGAGCCTTGGGCAACATGGTCTAGTGTAAGGTGTCCCTGCTCACGGCAGAGGGATTGGAACTAGATGGTCTTAAGGTCCTTTCTAACCCTAATTATTATATGATTCTATGATTCCATGATTTGGATATAGGCTTTAGCCCAGATGCCTGCAATTGCAGGACCTCCCTGGACTCACAACAATTGCAGAGGGAACATGATTCCACTGCAGACTGTATTAGCAGACATAGGTATCATACAGAGAATTGCAATGCCAAAATAGTTTATGTTCAGAAGAACTGTGAACATTTTTATTTTGGTTTTCCTTTAAGAAAAAGACTTGCAAATACTTTTAGATGTGTTGATAATATTTGCATGGAAAGTATGGAAGTTGTTGAAAAAAGGCTTCTTTAGATATATGCAAAAATTTAGGTGATCACAAGGTCTACACATGTACCCCTCCTCTCCAAACTACCAAATTAATTGATGTCGTTTACCTCTGAGTGTATGTGTACATGCACATGCATATATATGTGCATATAGATAAATATACACAACACCACCTTTTTTGTACTATGTATAACTGCGTTCAACTGGATGACATAAATGTTCCGCTTTAGGTTTGATTTCAAAGCATTCATTTAGAGGCATTTATAGAGTCTATCTTTCAGCAGACACAAATCATACCAGGCAAGCTGCAACATACTACTTCACATGTAGCAGTTTTTCAGTAGTGCCTTTTTTGAGTTCTAGATTTGGTTGCACCCAGACATTATAATCTTAAGAAAGAGAGAAGAACAGAATGGTCTGATTTTTCCAGAAGCTTTTAGCTGGGTAATTTTTTTAGCCCAAATGGAAATGGTACAAGTTACTTCCTTTGGAAGTTCTTGGAGTTTGCAGATGCACTGGATTAAAAAGCAGCTCCTGAACTGGGGGCTTGTAATGCCACTTTGTGGCTGCCCAACCACTTCTTTTCTTGACCTGCCCACTGGAAACTATTGATCTCTACGTATAAAACGTGCTCTAATTACAGTGTTAGTATCTCTCTCCGGTAACATGCTGCAAGTTCAATTATTCAGCTATAAAAAGCTATCCTTTGAAGATCTTTCACGTTACTTACCTACTTCTTGGCATGAATGTGAAACAGATTCCTCCTGCTTATTTCACTGAGAAACCTTGAGTACAACTTGCCTATCTGATTTCATGCTGGCTGTCAATACACTGGTAAACTGATTTTTATACCCGATCGTGGCTTTGATTGGGAAGTCACTAATAGATATTTAAATGAGAAATAAATATCATCTTCTGTAATTGAAATCAGTGAATTTTTGGATTTACTCTATGGGTGAACATTCATAGGTTGCCCAGCGAGGTTGCGAAGTCTCCAACCTTGGAGATGTTCAAACTGTGGTTGGGCAAGATCCTGAGCAACCTGCTGGAGCTCAACCTCCTGAAAGCAGGGTGTTTGGACTAAGCAATCTCCAGGAACCCTTCCCATCTCAGCTTTTCTGTTTCTGTGAATCTTTTTTCCCACTAGTACCTTTCCTAGTATTCAGAGGAATATTTTATGTAAAAGATCACTCTTGTAGAGAAGAATATATGAACGTAATATGAAATAACATGCTAAAAAATAATGTTGCTTCCAGATTTTTACACTTCCAACTCTTCCTTAGTTTTAAGAAAATTAAACAGTCCATCAGTCTTATATGCTTGTAAGCTAGTTTTCTAGTAGTAACTTACTGTTGCCTATTACACAATTTATTCAATTTAAATTTATATGCACACTTTCATTATTCAGTATAATATGAATTCCAAAGCAACTTACTTATAAAGCAACAGGCACTCTAGAGAAATCCTGCAAAAATAAATATAATCATTTGCTACCATTAAGATCAGTTCCTCTATGCCTTTAAATGTTCCTTTATCAGGAATAAAAACTTCTCTGTTGAATTAAAATAAAAACAAATATCTCACATTTTGAGTTTCTCTTTCATTGACAGGTAAAATAGCAATATGAATAACAAAATACTTTTGTTTTTTTCTGTTTAGTAATCTAAAAAAAAAAAAAAGATCTTTAGGAATTATGCCAGTTTTAAGTACAGTCTGTCTGGAAAGGTTGTATCCTTGCCGAAAGAATTATAAAGGCAAAAGCTTTTATATAATTATTACAATTAATTCAGAATATAATTCTAATTGAACAGTCACTTTGCAAAATCATATTTGAAGAAAGTAATGTCACAAAACAAATTGACATACATTTACATTATATGACCCAGGAACTACAGATGATTAAAGCTATCAAGTATAATATGGTGTGCTGACAAACGAAATTGCTTGCCAGTTTGCAGAAGATACACGTTGTAAAGGGTATTACTACTGGTCTATCATAAATCTGTTGGTTGATATGCTAATAAGCCAGATTGGTAGTCTTGGAGATAGCTGTACATCGTGTTTACATGGATAGGAATATGGGTTTAAACAAAGAAAAGTACACTAAAAATGTGTAACATAGTTATAAAAAGAATACCTTAAGTATATTTTACTTAAAATGCTATAATTCAGAGTGATCTTACATTAAAATAAAAAAAAAAAAAAGTTAGCTAAGTTCACATGAAAATTTACCTACAAGATTAAAAGAAACTCCAAAGTTTTAATTTAAATTGGGGTTGTTCTGTCACTCTATAGATTTTTTTATGTGAAGTGGTTTGGATGACTTGTAGAAGAGTTTCTCCTTATCTTAAATTAAAATAAAAGATAAGGAGAATAGATCTTAATTTGGCCAACCCCCCCCCTATTATTTCTAGTAACACATTGCTTGTGCCTCGTCATTATGTCTGAAATTGTCATTTTCACGTTCAATTTACTATTTCTGGTATTATCCCAGGAGATTCAGAATTAGTTCTGGACTTCAAACATCACATTTGCCACTTCTGCCCTGGACTGCTGGCTTTCCTTGCTTTGTGTGCTTTATTTGTTACATTGTTAGAGTAAGGAATGTGACATTGTTGTCCTGTGTGAAGCAATTGCAGAAAAAAAAATGAAAAGAACTACAACAAAGGTAGGTGTCATTATTATTTGCAAAGCTGGACGATACTCAGAATTTTTTTCTGTTGCTCTACATTATTGTTGTATATGTCTGTGTAAGCATTAAATAGTAACTTGGATCAAAAGCAGCAGTGCTGCAGGTAGAAGCAGTTGTGTTTGTGGCCTCAACACATACACTATATGGTGCTGGAAGTTCACTTTCAGTTTTAGCCCAATCCCTGCACTGAGCATCTCCCCTAATCATGTATTTCAAACCCATTGAAAACTCCCCCTTATCTTGTACACTTAATATCCCTACTAGTCATGAGGTACATGCCATGCCTTTGGGTATAAGCCAGAGGAGAGCTTATCATTCAGTCTCCTCTGAAGGGACACTGGTTTTCACGTACCTGTTGTGGTTTAATCCCAGCCAGCACCAAAGCACCACCCAGACGCTCGCTCACACCTTCCCAGTGGGATGGGGGAGAGAATCAGAAAGTGAGAAAACAAATGGGTTGAGATAAAAACAGTTTAACAGGTAAAGCAAAAGCTGTGCATGCAAGCAATGCAAAACAAATAATTCATTCACACTTCCCATCAGCAGGCAGGCGTTCAGCTACCTACAGGAAAGCAGGGCTCCATCACACGTAATGATTACATGGGGACACAAATGCCATCAGTGTGAACATTTCCCCCCTTCCTTCTTCCCCCAGCTTTATATGCCGAGCACGACACCATATGTTATGGGATATCCCTTTAGTCAGTTGGGGTCAGCTGTCCTGGCTGTGTCACCTCCCAGTTTCTTGTACACCCCCAGCCTACTCACTGTGGGGTGGGGTGAGGAGTAGAAAAGGCCTTGAATCTATGTAAGCACTGCTCAGCATTGACTAAAACATCCCTGTGTTATCAGCACTGTTTGCAGCACAAATCCAAACCATAGCCCCATACCAGCTTACATGAAGAAATTCAACTCTATCATCTCAGCCAAAACCAGCACAGTACCAGAACTGCTGAGCAAACTAGTGAATGGAAAGTAGGAATGACTGGGATTTTTAATAAAAAATACTTATGGATGTAGAGTGTATATGTCATCCATCGTCTTATCATTATAAGTGGTACAATCAGTAGTTTTCTGAGAAATAGTACAGTTATAAGTTTGCTGTCAAGAAAAGAAGAAAGCGAAAGTGGAGTTACAGCTATCTAAGTTTTGCCTACATATGAACTATTTAAAATGAGGCAAACTGATGTTAGAGAAATATTCCTATTTTTGAACTGCAACCATTTATTTTGCATATTCAACCTCTTTGCCATAGGTGCAAGCTTTTCATCCAGGGAGTTTCAGATTTTGCTTTGCATAGATAATATTTGAGCGCATCTTAATCTCAATGGAATGTACTGGTGAATAGCCTTGCGCAGATACCTGATGAAATGGGCAGACTGACTTCTGGGAATAAAGGCAATAAAGACATTTAGCAGTTCATTTATCTTTCTGTGGTCACACAAGATTGATGTATTGCTTGCTGTAACATTTCAGTGTAAGCACAAATACATCTGTAACTGTGTTTGCACCTACCTTTTACTAGACACATCAATAAGTGAGAAATTGGTTTTTTTGTAAAGATTTGGTGTATGCAGGATCCCCCACCCCTGCAAACTGCATTTGGAAAGTCATAAAGCACAATTACTGAGTCACTATGGTATATAGGGCGACTGTTAGTTGCTGTAAAAAGCAGTAGATGTAAAATGTTTCCAGTAGTAATTGAATGTAATTTTACTCTGTAGCACATATGGGTCTTTATAGCTCTTCCTAAATAAATTCTCTGGGTGAGTTCATCAGATGTAGAAAACAATATTGCCCAGCAGGGTAATTAGAAGGAGACTGAAGGCGTCCATAACTTTTCATAAATGTTATTCTTATCATGTTGCCAATTTTAGCATGTGATGAATTGTAATAGAAAAAGTAAGATAGTGTGACTGGAGAATGAAGGGGAAGTTTAGCTGTGGGAGGCACCAGAAGGGACACAGCAGGGATGGGGTCTCAGCACAACCGGCATCACTGGCATGTACATTAACACGTCATCAACATCCCCAACCATCTACCTGCAGTTTCACAGGACAGACCTTTCTGGAGACGAGGACCAGTAAAGTACCTCAATTATTCACAAAGGTGAGACGTACTGGAGACACAGATCACCCTCTGCTCCAAGAGTCCAAAAAAGCATACCTGAAATGTGCACATCGTTGCCAGCCTAAGAATAACCTGAGCAGGTGTAGAGGACTTGGCAGCGGGCTTCCTTTGTCCCCCAGGATATTGCAAAGGACCTAACAGCTGGACGTAAGCATTGCAGAACCCAGTGGTTGGGCACCCAACTCTGCCCTGGCATCTGGCAGCTGGACAGGCTTCTTAAACCCCACACTTTTCTGGTGCTTATGACTGAGACTTGACTTTAGTTTTTACTTAAAATAAAACCATTTTCCCCTCCTTGGTACTGGCTGCATTGCCGATCTAATGTTGAAGCAGCATGTACCATGAGCACACTTCCTTCCTTTACTAGGATTTGCCCCTTTTTTTCTGAGAAATGATCTGTAACTCTGACCAGAAAGTCCTTGTGGTAACAATTATGGTAATGTTTTAGACCACACAGTCTGGACCCTTGGCATTAGAAGTAAAGTTGCCAGCTATGGCTGCTTCCCAGTCATGGTCTGTGACTAGAATGGGATAAAGTTGAACTGGAAGCATGGTTTGGTTACTGAGAAAAAACACATGAGAAAATCTATTTTTATTTTTCCTGGGACTTGTAGCACTTTCATTCAGCTTATTTGTACACAGCCAGTTTTATTTTAAGAAGGTTAAATGTGGCTGGCTTAATGAATGCATTTTCAGATATGACTTAGTTTACATGAATTTCTTTCATATTTGTTGGGTTGTTGTTGTTGGTTTGTTTTTTTTTTACCTTTTTTTCTGCCCATAAACAAAAACAGTGGCATATCTGAATTCTTTCCAGTAAAATTTAATAACTATCTAGACTTAAATAGGCATTGCAGTTTTTTCATATTCAAGTTAAGCTAAATTTACCAATCACATACAGAGTGCTTCTTTATTTTTAGAAAACAAACAAACAATCTATTACTTGTTATTTGTAATTAATTTAAACTATCATGGACTGGCATTTCTATGCATTCTGGAAATTATCCCTCCAACTGACTGTAAGCCTCAATTCGTTGTTTCAAAACCATGATTGTTATCTTTTGGCTTTGAATGAAACATTCAGGAAGTGTTTATTGTTCATGTTAATCCATGCTGTAGCTGACTTTGCTGTTTCTGTCATCAAGTCCTGTTAACAAATAATGCCATTGTCTAACAAAAAGAAAGAAAAGATAAAGCATCTCTTGTTATCTCATGTCCCTCTGTAATAAATGGCAATAAAGTCATAATACCATGCAAAGCCATGAATCAGTTTAACAAGCAAGTTCCATTGAAACTGCTGATTATATTTGTTGTAAGGGCACTGGTCATCTGTTTTTTCTGTAAACAAGTGTATAAGTCCAGCTACTGTGCCTGTAAAGGACTTCCATGCCTCCACATTTGTTTCACTGTCTTTTTTCTGAAATAAGAAGAGAGTACTTTTACTTTTTTTACGTATGAAACACAGAAAAACAACATAGAAATTTATCATAATTTTTAATAAAGTGGTGATATTCGGAATAATGGGTAGTATAAATACTGACTTCACTTTCAGTACCTTGGGATACAAAACTGATGTGGGGGACAAGGGAAGGGAAAGGAAGGGAAGGGAAGGGAAGACAGCAGATTGTTTCCTGAAAGCTGGTGGAGGGGTCAGTCTAAAGGCTCTGAGTGCGCTCAGAGTACCAGCTATGGTAGCAGACTGTGCATGCACTTGTTGGCTGCCTCAAATAGGGCAAATGCAGGAGCATTTGGGCAGTGGCAGTTCCAACCTTCTGCTGGCATATGGTGCGAATTAGATTGTACTTCTGAGCCCTAGAACTGCTGCCAAGTTGCCAAGTCACCCATGCAAGATAAGAGTCCCAATTAACAGTAAAACTGGATATTGGTTTTCCCAAGTTTATTCTATATCCTGTGAAATTTTCTGTTTATACAATGGATTTTCAAGATTGAAATTATTGGTTGGTACTCATAACTGCAAAGTATTTTATATCTGAAATAGAGTGATACATGAATAATGATTGAATTTTGTTCTTTTTGTTCTTGTTGCCGATAAAATGTACAAAAGAGTTGCACACAGGGAAATTAAGGAGGATAAAAAGAGAATGGGAGCTTTAGAAAATGATAACTAGTGCACTTTAGCATAATATAAAGTAATTCCAAAGTGGGTGCTCAGCAAATGCTGGATTTTATGGGATTCACAGCAGAGGCAGCTCTTAAAGACAGATTTAAAGAAAGGTGAGCAAACATAATGGTTTTAAAACTTGAACACAAAGCCAGGCTTTGGAAAAAGTGCTTGTGGGAGACATAGGTAAGTGAGAATTCGTGGCTATTACTGCTGAAATTCTTAGAGTACTGTTGGTACCTTTTTGTGAAGTCTAACACCTGAGTCACACCATAAGAGGGACACAGTCCAAATCAGAGTACTTGGTTAATGGTTTATTAATCTACTCTGATTAACAAAATTAGTTTTGACATGGGTATTTTTTTCCTAAAAACATGACACTGCAAAAATAACCAGTTTTGACACTCTTGCTGTTAAAGCTCTGTCAGAGAGGGTATTAAAGGAAACATTAACACCATTATGATGAGGCAACATTATATCTTTAATATACTGAAAACTTCTGAGATTTTTATGAATGAAAACAGATAATCTTTGACTTTTCATTTGGGGTTGGAGTATGATTTTTGTTTTTATTGGTTAACTAGTTTTGCTGATTATAACAATAGACTTACAATTACAGAAAAACTATGGTGGCATATATACGTATTTCTTCTCACATACAGGAGAAATTTTCTTAGTATTTGGTGCCTCTAACTATGGAGAAGGAGACACTGCTGGCTAGAAGTCATGACCCAACTCTAGCTATGGTAACCCATACATCTGTGTTATGACAGCCGTGTTTGCAGAGGCTAACAGGAACTGCCACTCAGCAAGGCTAATGAGGGTGATCTGACAGCCTTATTAACATGACTGTAATGTTTTATGTAGTAGACGTAGCATGTGCAGATAATTCTATACATCACCACACTGGGTAGTAGCAGTGATGCAGATGTATCCCTTGAAAGTGCTACAGTCTTGGCACAAAACACTTACAGAGGGAAAAAGTCCAAATGACATGCTACCTATCTGATTTCCTTTCACAGGTAGCAACAGACTTTTTTTTTTTTTTTTAATCTGCTTCTCCTTATCAGTTCAGTTTTGTTCACTTGAAGTTTTACTGTCTTGGGCAGGGACAATATATGTAAAGGTGCTGCAAATTGGAGTAACATGGGCTGACACTGCTTAAGCATCAGAAGGCGTTTGAGCACAAACCAGAAAGAGCCACCTGAGTGGTAGCACTTAGGGCTCACTTGTCAGCACGCTGCCTGATGTACCTACAAAGCTAACTGCAGTCACTCAGAAAAGAGCTGTGCTGTGCGGTGCCAATACGTTGTCCTGGGCTGTCAGAGCAGTGCAGAGTGCTTTTGTACTGCGCTCTGCTGTCTGAGGTAGACATCCTCTGTGTGCCTCATGCAACGGCACAGCTCTGAACACAGTGTCACTACTTTGATAATAATGCATGTAGTTGTTATTGTTTCTCTGTTATGAATGTTTCACTTTTTTTTCTCTTTGATGGGAAAAAAGCAGATGTGCTCGAGAAACTCTATAAACTTGACAAGGCAGTTAAAAAGAGGAAAACATAAGCAAAACAGGAGACCAGATGAAAGACTGCAAGGGGGGGTGGAACAAGGATTTTCAAAGCTTAACAACTAGCTCCAGATCAGGCTACTGTTTGTCACGATGTTCCTTCCTGCACTATTGAACATTTAAGAGTAACATTGCATTTTAGTCTATTCCATAGAGGTTTGATCATGCAGCATTTGAAATCAGGTGGTCAAACTCAGTGCCTTACTGTAGAAAACATCCCAAAGTTCCAGTCATTTGTTCTACTAAGGCAGTTTCAAATTAAATGGATTTGAACAAAATCTGCTGCAACTTTGTGAAATGTCAGCACATAGAGAAGCTGACAGCTATAGGGTTATCATCTGGGCAGAACTCACTGATAACTTTCCTTTGTTTTGATGCTAATGAAATTGGCCTATTTCACAAAATGAATTTGTTGAGTTATTTAGACTAAATCCAGCTAACTAATCTCAGCTGAGTTTGATTGTAAATGTAGAGTGCTGGGCTGAGTAGGAGTATCCATGAGGGAGAAGGAACCATAAAGACCTTATTCAGTGCTTTTCACCAAGTTATTTACATATATGTTGCAAAAGAGAAGGAAAAGGAGATAAAATTAAACGTTGATGTTGTCATGACTGATCTGCAACCCTAGCAGAGGAACTCATGTTTTGTGTTCCCAAGCAATGTTTTGGGAAGAGATTAGGTGAGAGGCAGGACTAGCTTCAGTCTTCCTGCTGATGATCGTGGAATGCGAAAATGGTATTTTGTCCTGTCATCTTAGAGAGCTGACATATGAAAAGCACGTGTCTTGTAAAGCCACAGGAGCCCCATTGTCAGCAAGCTGAGCGTGAGCTGATATAAATTCAGAGAAAGAGAGCTCTGTTTCTGCCTGAATACAATAACTTTGGTTTTGCCGATTTCTCATTAATTGTCCTATTTTATACCCTGTATACCTGCCCACTACAATTTAATTTGAGAACTTTTTTTCCTTGTGTTTTATTAGAAAGATTTAGGAAGTTGAGATTAGATATTGGCTTTTGGAGACTGCACTTAATCAAAGGTCTCTCACTTGTCTGAAGGAGAGAGATGTTTCTTTTTCCTTTTCTAGTTTTTGCAGATTAACTGAGTCAATCAGATGTCATGCTGGCATATGACGAAATACACACAGGGTGACTGTGGAGTAAGGCAAAAAAGCGTGCTAAAGGCACATGATATTGCCCACATGCCTTCAGCAGGAAAACCACACTAATACCAAACTAGAATATTTTCTCCATCTGCAATATCCCTCTGTATCATCAAAAGATTTGAATAGTTTATCTTCCTTTTCTGGTTACCCCTGAGAGATACAGGTAGACCAGAAAGGGAAGATGAAGAACTTAACAGACTGCGTATACTCCAGTGTCTGGTAAAACCCATCAAGTTTAATTGTCAAGTAGTTTAACAGCATGACATGCCTAGTCCTTGTGCTCCTATTATCCTAGCTGGGGACCTGACTGGACTGTGCTGCAGCTTCCTTGATGGTCCTTTCTAAAGCCCTGGTGACATAAGGGTGAGGAGGGGGGAGGATGGCAGTCTCCTAGGACCAGGTGGAAGAAGCTGAAAAGCACTCTAGGTCTAGGTGAGTTTGAACTAGGGTTTGTTGGTATGAAGGCCGGATAGGTGGAATAGTACAGTGTGTTGACACAGAAAGATGTAGTATGCCAGATACAGGAAAAAAAATCTCCCAAGTCAGTGGGCATGCCAGGTTCCAGTAACTACACGTTTCCTGAGACAGCATTTCTAAAATGATCAATGCATCATTCCCACTTCAGCATATGAATGTGCGTTTAATTCATATATCCATTGGGTTCACCTTCAGATGACACAGTTTTAACAGATGTTTCATCTGTATGTCTGCCCTTGGCACTAGTCTCAAACAGGCTGTGGGACTAACTAACTTGCTAGTCTTACTGGTGGCTGCATCTCTCAGCTTCTTGCTACAGGGCAGGCTATGCTATGCTTTTTATCACCATCCTTGCAGCAGGAACATGGCAATTTACAGTTCCCTGGAAACTACCATAAATTGCTTCTCACTAGTCAAAGCAATAACTGCTGGATGCCAAATATTTGTCCCACAGTGGTCTCTAAGTTACTTTTTCTTGATTTTTTTTTTTAATCTTGGTCTTTACTGACAGATATCTGCTGTGATTCTCTTTAGTGATTATTCTGTTAGTTTTCCAGCAGCAGGGAGGAACATGTATTTACTTATGTGACTGCCACTCAATATCACATTAATTTTGAATTTTGAAATTCGGGGTTGGAATTAGGTTCTTGAAAAGGTTAATATAATTTCCTTTCATATATATTCTAAGTTTCTGCAAATCTGGTTTTGAAGTAGAATGGTAGATAGCCCCTACAATTATTAAATAATACTTAGTGGTCGTACAAATATGATTTAATTTTAATAAATTGAAGGTTTCTCATTTGCAATTATTATGATGTACCCATTCTGCTTCAAAGGGGTTTTTAAAAAGCCAATGTATGCTGATGCAAAAAAAACCCCAACAACCAACCTGATTTAAAGTATTAAGAAAAGTTGCATATGATCATTGATGAAATGTCTCTGTGTGAAACAGATCTTTCCTGTAGCAAAAAATCTAAGTATTTTTTAAAAATTGCTTTAAGGTGGACAGAAGCACATCTAACAAAATCTGGAAGCATCACCAAAAGAAATCCATTATTTATTAATAGATGCTTTTTACAGCATTTATTTACTGTGAAGAGGATTTGCCTGTACAATTAATATACTCTTATGTAACAGTTTAAAAAATCTCTCTGTAAATTCATAGCTTCAACCAGCCTGTTCTGTGTCTTGTGTACACAAATACTTGTTCACAGCAGCATGAATCTCTGAAAACAAGTGTTGCATGACCAGAATACATTTGAAGGAAGCTGGTCTTTGTGTTGTGCCAGATATATTGGTGGGTAAGAGATAAACATTGCAAGTGTGATTGTAGTAGAGGCATCTTTTTTTTAAGTTATGCTTGATCTGCAGTACTCTTCCATGAGTAAACAAGTGTCTATCTAGAAAAGCTCAGCACTCTTTACTAAAATACTTTGTTACAGCATAAACCCATCTTAAATACAAGCAAACCAAAGTAATATAATTTTACAAATACAAATTCATATGTCCTGGCTGTTATACTATTCAAATCACCAACATTTTGAAGTGCGGATGCATTGGGCTAAAATCAGTATAGTTTTCTTAATGCTACATTTTGAAGATTTTAACAAGAATACCTCTATTTTATATAAGGGTGTAATAGAAATAAGCTCAATTTCTTCAAGAAAGTGCAACACTTCAATTCCTGATCAAAGGTCCAGCTCCTTAGCAGGAGCTTGACATTATCTCTCCAACTAAGTAAAATTACTTTCAAAGATACCATTAAATACAACTTGTAATCTTATGATTTACCATTAAGCAACATTTCATAATGATAAAAGGATTTAAGTAGCCGTAGAAGATGAAGTTTTCTTCTGGATAATGCTCAGGATAACTGTAATAATGTTTATACAGAATTTATATGTTTATTTATATGAATATATCAACAATAATGCATAAATATATAAATATAAGCTCTACAGACTGTTCAGTTTAAGATGTATGTAATTATTCCTTTTAACAGAAAGTACTGCATGGGGGAAATATTAAAATCTATGTCATGAATGTATGTGTTCTTTTTCATAGTACAAACGATTATGGTTTTTTCAGTATTACACCTGCTTATATTGGTTTCATTTGAGTGATATCAATTAAACAAGGTACATGAGCTTGACAGTGTTTAAGATTCAGTGATAGAACACACTGCCTACGCTGCTGAGTAATAATGATTTACTGGTTCTTTGTAATGTCCACCACTCTGCATCCATCTGCTCATCTTACATTCGCTTTGCAAATTCTTATTCAGTGTGTCTATGTCACAGCTCACGTTAGTATTGAGGAACATATCTGTAAAGCTTCCAATGCTTGACAAAAATGTGTAGGATAGCAGCAGAATCTAAGCAGTCTGTCATTCAGAGAATGGTATTCAAGTATCCATTCTGAGTGAAAAGCTCTTTATTATCAATCTTGCTGAAGCTAAAGAGGAGTTAGCAACCAGTAGTTATGGCAGGAAACATAAACTGCAATCAGACACCATTGTGTTAGGCATTATACAGTCACTTGATAAATACTGTCCCAGTCGTGAGGACTTTATGGCGAACTAACATGGTCTCTTCCCTACAGCACTGAACAAGAAGAATCTATTTGCAAAGGTCTTTCTACAGTAAAGAAAGCTTATTAACTTAAGATGGATCTTTCTCTGAAGTAAAAAGATTTATAGTCTATAAGCCCCTTAGAGCTGTTACTGGCACAGAGAATATAGTGCTTCAGGCAAAATGCAGAAACTTTTATTTTTGCTACCCTCTTTCATTTTATTTCATAGCTCTTTTTTGTCCTCTTTCTTCTGTCTCAATTTAGTGATCAGGGTGTGCTATAAGTATACAGACACAAAGGAGGAAACTTTTTATTCTTTCAATTATTAAGTTATTTAATGTTTGTTATCATAAAATAAATTAATTCAAAACTTCAATATTAAAAAAAAAACCAAACCAAAACTCAAAAACATCATCATTGTTGTGCTTCTGCATCTGTACTGTTTTTTTAACCGCTTGAGTTCATGTGCACAAAGGGGATAACATTCTGGCTTTGAAGTGGATACACGGACCAGAGCTGGTTAGCTCAGTTCCCTGGAAGCAGAGGAGAGGGAGTTAACGCTTAGGAATGGGTTACCTAGAAGCCAAGGCACCAGTTTTGTGACACCAAGGAAAGGTGCATAAGGGATACCTGAGGGAAGGTGTGCCTGAAACTCACCTCTCACTGGACTTGACCTTACCTCCATAGCATCAGTAGAGAGTGGCTTGTCCCAGCATGAGCAGCTTGTCTTTTTCAGGGGCGCAAGCTGCTTTTTAAAAATCCCACTTGCATTCAGAAGGCCGTTTTTTTTCTTGAAATATGTCAATTTAGTGCTATTCAGTGTTTAAAATATTGTGATCTGACACCTTGCTTCTCTTTAAAGAGTTCTACAGTGATTAGGTAAAACTGGAATTCAAAGAACACCATTTAATGCATTTCGTGTTACACTGTTGTAGTATTTGCCTTATTTTAATCTGTTAAAACATAATTGGAGAAGGAGGGCTGTACAGTATGTCATATGTAAAAGGCAAATATTTGCTGTTAACATTAAAAAAGTATGTTGCTGAATTCAATGCTTTCCTCAGAAAGACAATTAAGCTCATTTCTTTGGCTTCCCAAGCTATGAAAAGAGAAATGCAATTTCTTTTGTACTGTTTTCTACACAGCTTTGGGGAGCAAGAAGAAAACAAATAAGAAAAGATTTTGTAACTCTGTTATGAGAAAACTTCCTACAAGGAAAGAGTTCTAGATTTTGGTCCACGTTTCTAGAAGCACTTACATAAAATTAATAAATATGTTGGCTAACATATACAGTGTGGGAGGCTTTGCTGGTGAAATACCTTCCCTATTGGATTACGTATTCCTACTCCATCTCAGATTCTCTTAACAGATTAAATTTAAAATCTCAGTTATATAGTTATGATGAAACAGGCAGGTATGATTTCTCCACCCTAAAGAAGGATAATAAACTTGGATCTCAGATGGATATTTTGGTAAGAAAGGCCAATACAGGCACATGAAAAACATATGTTTTGTAGGTTACTGATGGATCTAGTTGGAAACGTCACAGTTTGGGTTTTAAGGGGGAGTTATAATGCAACCAAATCATCCCTACTTGTCAGCATGGGGAGAAAGCTGATGATCAGCCCATTCCTCCAGATGTGAATTTAGAGCAACAGCTCTTTGGGGCTTGCCAGGCAAAAAGCTGAAGGTTTTGGGTAGACAAACATTCTGTTTAGCAGTATGCTTGGAGTGAGAAGCCAAAGGAAAGAGAGCCAAGACATCTGTCTCTTGGTGACTGAGCTAGACAGAACAGCACTCTGTACAACCAGAAGGGTTGGTATAGTTTATATTGTACCAGGATACACCAGCTGCTCTCTAAAAAACTTTGTGAAACAATAGATTTAAGAATTCCCTTTAGCTTTAAACTAACATATGAAATGAGAGATACTTGTTAAAGCCTAAGGCACAGCTTCTGTGTACCAGCCAGTTACCAGTCGGTCTGTAAAAGTTATTTAATTGTTCCTTTTATTATGTCCACTTATACTTGATGCAAATCCAGTTCCTCAGAGAGATTGTACTGTATCATAGAAATCAGTGTTGTGCCCAGCCTGCCAATAGTATTGTTTTTGTACGAAGAAATCAACACAAACCTGTGTGCCTTTCTGGGAAAAAATAATGATAAAAATTATAACAATATTTCCGTAAAAATATTTTTTCCACTAAAGCAATTTTTTCAGAAGGGCAACAAATAAATGGAATTAGTTTAAAAGGACAGGAATTCCTTTTCTAGCAGAAAGCACAACACTGAATATTCTTATTTTACGTGCTTGTCTGTCTAATGTTTTCTAAATAATTAAAGAGTTAGCATAACTTATGCTGCTTCTGAAAATGAACGTTGATGATTAACGTTTCAACATCAATAGAAATTTTTTGTACTTGTGATTTTCCATATGGGAGTTCTAGATACATAAATTTTATTTGTTACTGGCTGCTATTCTCCCACTTAAAAGTTTCTCAGAGAACAATATTGGGCAGTTGGCCAGCTATGAAATGTACCACAAAGAGTCCATAGAATGTTAAAAGTATGTTCTTTTTTTCATAAATCGATAAATGCTTTACAGTTCAGAATAATTACACATGTATTTGTATAGAAAAAGGAAAACTTCTCTCAACAAATACTTAAATCAGTAATTTAAATGCACCTTAATTAATTTGACAAAGTCATCAAACTATTCAGGATCTGAAGCCTTTTGAATATCAGAACCTCTCTTTGAGTGTACTTGCTGCATAGTTATGAACATTATTATCGTTAAAAACAAAGTGAAATAAAACACAGAAAATCAGAAACATTTTACAACATTACAAATTTACAGATTACTTCTTTGCATCACAACCAGGTTTGGGTTCAAATTTTTCCTGGATGACAGTATTGCCAAAAAAATCAAAATATCAAAACATCAAAAGCCACCTGAGAAAATAAGAAAAAGTAAAAAAAAAAAAAAAAGGAAGTAAGAGTCAAAAGCTTACTTGACTTATTTGGTCTCAAATATCTAATTATTTTAATGCAGATGTATGTAGCAAATTCATCAGTGATGCTGGGAGAAGGTTGGGGAGGAAAAAAAAAGTAAATTATTGAGGTAAAAAGTTAGGTAATTCTGAAAAAAATCACAATCAAAAGCTAAAAACAAATAAAAAGAGAAAAATGTGACTGTAATTGGTGGGAAACAATGCTCACTACCTGGTTATTGTTCTCTTTCATATTTTACTTTGATCATTTTTCATCCCACCAAGTGTTGGTGTGGAACATTGTGTCTAGGGAATGCTCCTTTCCTCCAGTATTCTGCTTTTTCATTATTAACATGAATCTGGAAGTCTCACTCTGTGTTTATGTTAACAGGGTGGTAGAAGCAAGAAACCCACAGAACAAGATCAGTGTTACTACAAATCACTGAAGACACCATGGAGGCTCCAGTGTGAAGAATTCAGAGCAAGATTTTTATTGCAAGGACTTAAACTCTGTAATGTCAAGCAGCTTTGTGACTTTGCCATGTTGCTTTCCAGATGCTTTAGGTGAACCTAAACTAGCCTATCAGGGTGAGTCTACACTCCAGACAAGAACTGATTTAGAGTAATATGCTTCTGTGAGTTTGCTTTTCAATTTATTTTATTCAAATTACTTTAGAGTTATATTCACTTCACTGTTTAATAGACTTGTCTTAAACAGATAATTTGTTCTGTATTTTTCCTGTCAGTAAGAACCGTGGTTATTCACTGCCCAGCATTCAGTGAATAAAAGGTGGACAGAAGAAAACATGCAGTAGTTTGAAGAAATGTGTCTTGCTATCCGCTGCAACAGGCTGAATCTGTGAGATGCTGGCATCTCACCTACAAGCCATGATGTGCAATAGCCTGCAGGAATGGAGAAGGCATTCTGTGCTGCACTCATCTCAGGGCAATATTTAATTCAGTCAACACTATTACATTCCTCTTAGAGCCTGTTATGAGAAATTAGAAGTTGCTTTGTAAAAAAAGGGAAAAGTTATATTTACAGAACACATTTTTTTATCATTGAAAGATTATTTTTATATTCTGAACTATAAAAGAGTCTGCACACTATTTTAGCTCCTTGAGTGTAGGAACAGATGTTTTTAAGTAGACGAGATAGCAGACAATGCACAGAAATACAAGAGTGGGTCTTTTGCAAAGCACAGAACTGAGTAATATTTACCCAGGGCTGCATGGTAGTTCTGCTCCTTTGCATTAGTGTTATTAGTGTGGTGCAAAGAGGATTATTCTCATGTTATTTAACTCCTTGCTATAATTGGAAATATGTGACCTACATCAGTTAGCTAAAGGAACTTCATGATGCTACTTCTGCATGTATCAAAACAGGTTTTCATAATAAACAAGAAAATGCAACAAATAAGTAGTTTTCTTCAAATATCTTTTCTAGTTTTAAAACATGGGAGTAAGCCAAAACAAATACAGCTTTGTTTAAGTCCATAAAAGAAAAAGTTTGATTGGTTAATCTGCTGTTATAAATGAATCACCAAAGGTGTTTCCATTCACAAAGTCAGGCCAAGAACTCATCTCTCTCTTGTTTGTTTCATATTAGACATTAATCAAATACTTCATTATTATTTATGTGGTAGTATTCCCTGCAGAACTGTTCCATACCTCGTTACGTTGGTTACCCTACCCAATAGTTTGACCTCAAACTGTTTCTTTAACTCATACAGTTCCCTTAAGTCTTCTTTTCCCACAACTTAAATTGAAGAAAACCAAGCAGACCCCTGACTCCTTTTGTTTCTCATAGCTTTTTGGTTTTGGTAATGATAATAAACACTAAATATTGTGATCTTACATTATGTGAAAGTCTCTCAAGTATTTAGAAGTTAGAATGACTTTATATGTTGAGTTACACCAGGAATATGAAAACTATGTTTGGTCTTAATCTTTGCTAGACAATATTTGTTTGACCTTGGACAGCTTGCTTGATCTTTATGCGCTTTAACTCCTCATATGTAAAGCTTTGGGTGTAGATATTAAAAATGTTTAGATAATAGTAATGTTTTCTTTCTTGCACCCTTTGATTGCTCTACCTCTTCAGATCACAGTGCTCTGGGGCTGAGGAATGTCACTTCCTATTTACAGAGTAAATGAAGCATTAGCTACTTTTAAATATTTTTTAATTTTGCTTGCTAGTTCTCCAAATGCCAGGCTGTTTTCCACAGAAACCTTACCATCCATTAAGACTGCAAACTGCAGATTTCTTTCTGCAAACTAATTCCTACAAACACCATCTGCCTTTGTGTGCGGCAGCTTCAAAGCCAGGCAGCCCCTAACAAATTACTTCTGTTGTCTGCTTGGTGCAATCACCACAAAGACAAGTGGAATTCATGGAGGTCCCAAACCTATACCCGAGGCAGCTAAATCGCTTTTGAAGTGTGCTTAAAACAAAACATTTGGGACATCTGAACTTTATCTAGGGAGAACTCAGTATGGAAGAGTAGCTGCTTTAGCACTGGAGCTGCCATGGGAATAATTCCATGCCCCAGTGCAACCACTGCCATAGGATCTTCCGTCTGTTAAGGTTTTAAACTTGTTATTTACTATATTTTGCTCTTAAAAAAAAAAAAAAAAAAGAATCTTGGTGGCTTTTGTAGGCAAAGATCTGGTGCCTCAAATAAAGATAAAATATTTTTGCCAAGCGTAGGAAATGTAGGCTTTCAAATAATTAGCTACTGCTTTGAACAAAATTAGATTACATCAGACGAATTTAATCTAGCTTATTTAGATATTCATGATGACATGAAATACTGGTTTTGATTGAAAATATGTTCCTCTCTTCTCCATTACCATCTTTAACTGCACAATTGAAGGTACAATATCCATGCTTGGATTTTAAGCAGAAGATTGTGGTGACCATCCTATTAAAGTATATACTGGTAAATGTTCACATATCCTAGAAAAAACACAGAGATTTCAATACTTGTGCTAAAACACATCCTATTTTTGGAAGTTCTAATAGCCCTGCAGCTGCAGAACATTACTGCTTTTGGATAGTTGAGTAAGTATTGAAAAAGTTCCTCAAGGTAAACCACAGAATGACAATACTGGTGATTCTCAGGGTTAAAAAAGGTTGATTTACAAATATAATCCAAGATTTAACACTAAGATATATCTTGTTTCTAGACTGGTTTTCAGCAAAGTTGAAGCATTTTGTGAATTTGTTTTCCTTTTAAATGTTTCATGAAAACTAAATGGTAGAGTACCTGTTGTGCTATTTGGTTTCTTTGGGTTTTTTTGGTTTCCTTTTTTAATTGAAACAAAGCTTTTTTTTTTCTTTTTTTTTCTTTTGGGGGGTTGGCTTTTGGTTTGGTTTTGTTTTGTTTTGTTTACAATCTGCTCATTAGTACATGTTGGTAAAGAAAATAATTAAAAACTACCAGTAGAAAAATAGCTTTAGGCTTTGCTTGCAGTATTTTTTCTGGTAACTATTAAGCGTTAAGTATCAGGCTCAACACCAAGAGGTAACTGTTCTTAAAATACATATTTTTAACGGAAATATGCCAATGAAATGTTATAGCATTCTAACACTGTTGTCTTAAAACTGAATGTAATATGCAAGTGTTAAGGTCTTCTGGCTCTTAATGTCTAAAAATTCCTAGGGTAACTTCAATAATTTTTATTAAGTCTTGGTATAAAGTCATATGTGGCTGCTTAGCACTGTCACAAGTGAGAGGTCTGAGAAGTGTGGCACCAGCTTTTCCTTTTCTTATATCCTGGCCTTTTTATAGCAGCTTAGGCTTAGAGCCAGAGAGAAAACTGAGTCTCTTAATGGGGAATCAGTGACTGTTCTTCCGTGAGGGCAATTCTAAGGAGCAAAAATCTCATGTTATCTATCTCCTGCAAATATGTACAGGTTTGTCAAGACTCTAGAACTGTATCTGTGGTGTAACTGATATATTTTAATTTAACAGTTTACTTAGGCAAAATAGCGCTAACTAATATTTCTCATAGCCAACACATTACTGAACACTGTACAAAAATTATCTATTAATCCTTATAATGTTCCTTTGAAGATAGTTAAGTTTGAACAAAGAGCACTGACTGACTGTGTGGAGTCCAATTACCTAAATGCCCTGCCTGATATGGCAAATTTTAATCCTTTGATTTGAATTACTCTGAGCATCAGGGAAATGCATCTTATTAATGCAACTTTTTCACTCAAGAATTAGGGCAATTGGAATGAAAGTTTCATGTAGGCCACTTCTCTGTACACACAGTAAGTCCTCTTTTGTTTATATTTTTCCATTTTTAGATTGGATTATGCTATTTTAGAGATTTATATTTTTTTTTTACATTCTCTGATGGTATAATAGTCAAACAGTTAAAGGAGTTTAATGAATTCCAAAAGGTTGTATAAGTGCCCCTCAAAAAGAACATTTTTGCATAATAAAAAGAAATATTTGCTTCTTGTTAAAGAATTATTTTGAGTTGGTTTAAAGATTGAACTTTTCAGGTCACTCATGATGAAATTATCTTGTTTGTCTTACCATTTTTAATCTTTCTTTTTCTTTCTTTCTTTCCCTTAAGCTAGATCTCTTGCCTAAATTCATATTTCTGAGGCAATGGAGGAAAGGAATTAGAATCAACATTTCCATAGGTTATCCACTTAAGTGGTTTTAAATTCTTAAGTAATGTATGGTTAGTTGAAAACGATATGTACAAAAATTAAAAAGTGAATATCAGTCAACTTTTGGATGTTGTGTTAATTGCTTTTATAGCTGAAGATTGTTTGTATTCTGTATTTGCAACATCTGTTGAGTGTTCAACCTCAACCCAGACCGTTTAATTTAATGTAAGTTACTGTCAATTAATGTATATTTTTAATTACTGATACACATATTGGGGGAAAAAGAAAGAGAAGGCAAAAATTAAAATTAGGCATTTAAGGAAACACCTTTCATCCCCTTTTCCATGTCTTGGCTTCACTTGTTCACCATATGTTATTCTCTGTCCCTCCTAATTCCCTTGGTGAGGTAGTGGGCAGCCTAGGAGTTTGGGGTTGGTGTGTAATGATTTATTTCTTCCATTTCTTGCTTTTTACTCATTTTCCTCCATTGATTCTTGCTTCTTACTGCTCCCCTGCTCTGGTGTGGGTCCTCCAAGGGCTGCAGTCCCCCACAGCAGTGCAATTTTTTTCTATGACTGTGTCTCCAACTGTTCTACCACAATATCCCTTTTCATATGCCTCCTTTGTACCTCATGATGTCTCCAGCCCTTTCTGAAAAAAGCTTGAGCAGAAGCAGCATGCACTTCTCTGGCTGGTGGCAGTTTTAGTACAAAATAGATCATTCCAACCATGTCAGAGCTGTTTGGATCTGGCACAGGAAAGGACACAGACTCCTTCCACACAGGGTACCCAGCAGCCCACTGCTGCCCAGACCCTGGCAGTTATGCCTAACACATTTCACCTCTTGTTTCTGCAAAACACTCTGTGAATATACACCATTATAAAGTTTGCTTTTAACATCATCTCAGCCTTAGCATACATACATTACAAACCCTGCCCCTCCATCTGGACCATAGGGTCAACATTGTAAAACTCCATCCCTCCTCCATGCAGAGGTTACTGAGGCTAACATGATATAAAAAAAAAAAGATCGTGTATCATGTATCTGTTACAAACTTTACCCCTTGTCCCCCTGCAAACCACAAACCTGAAAAGGTTACAACAGTCTGAACATCTATGCACTACAATCTCCACTCCTTGTCTCTACAGGCTAGACTACTGGGTTTAACATAATAATAATCTGAACTTGTATGAAAAATTTCAGGCCTTGTCCGAGCCTGACACACAGCCACAAACATTACAGCAGTTTAAATATTCATCCACTACAAAGTTAAATCTTTTTCCCTCCATGGAGTTATCATCTCCTACGCTGGAGCAGCAGAATTGGGCCATTGCTTATCCATCAGCAGATCGCAGGGCTCTCCTGCTTTGCACAGGACCCCAAACTCCCTAGAAAAAAGTTCTCCTGAGCCATCAGCTATAACCCAAGTGGCTCCAGTTTCCCATCACCTCCATAGCCATTGCATGGGCACCTCCTCTGGACAGTGGCTGTAGGAAGCCCACATTTCATTAACTTAACTTGGAGTAAAGGATCGCTGCATGATACTTTGTATACAAGATTAAATGTGTGGTAGAATTATTTTATGTCCAGATGCATTTCTGCTTCCTACTACAAACTGGGAAAAGAGGAAAGGGGAGGAATTAGCTAAAAGACAGCTTCAAAATCAGCTTTCAGCTTCAAATCGCAGGCTCTAGTTAAAGGGAAGCATATTAATGATGCATTACCACTTTTAATTAGATTTTTTTTTTAAATACTAAAATGACTTTAAAATAGAGCTGTCAGTTTTAGCTTATGAGTGACTTTATATTTAAAGCATACAGTGGCATTCAGGCATTAAAACCACTGTTTTGGATGAACATTACCGATGCCCTAATTAAAAAAACGTGTGTAGCGTAGAAAGCAAAATTGCTAGATGATAGCAAAAGAAAACACGGTCACCTCCACTTGCTCAGATGTGGATAAACTACCAGCTACAAAATGAAAAAGTCTTTAAATAAATACACTGTTTTTCAAAGTTGCCTTTGGTCTGCATATTATGATATGCCTTTACAAAGCAGTAGCAAAGTGGGCTAGAATGATACTCATCTTTATTTATGCTCAGGCTGTACCACGTAGCTTACACCAGAGCACATAGTCTGGTCATGAAAGAGAAAATAGATGATGCCAGAAACTTCTGTTTCAGTGTTTAACAGATGCTTTCCTGGAAGCTGATTACTGAAGAGTATGCTCAGAGAATGCCGACCAAAAAAAAAAATCAGTGTGGATGCTTGCAGAGTAAGAAAAAGGTATCTTTATCACCAAAAAGCCATATGAAATGTCATCAATTCAGCAGCTTCAAAAAACAGTTTGAAGATTACTTTGCAGTGCTAAGTAAAAGGCTAGAATACTACCTCTTTAGTGAATGAGCCATCCAACGCATTCATCTTAACTGTGCAGCTGAACTGGACTGCAAATACTGAAGAGTGCAAGATCTGACTGAAAATGGAGCTGCTGGCTGGGCTTGCTGCACCAGTACCACATGTGTTGTGGTTTAACACCAGTTGGCAACTAAGCACCATGCAGCTTCTTGCTCACTCCCCCCTCCTCATGCTATGGCATTTTCTTTTACATGACCTCCAGAGCTCTATCTCACCCTGACAGGATTTTGTTTTATACACGGTTCAGAAATAAATTTAGCTCCCTTTGAACTGCTGTCTTTGAAATCATATTCATGAACTTCCGAGAAGTCAGGTACCTTGTTGTGCTGGGATAAGAGGATATTCACATATCAAGAACAATTTCCATCCACTTTAATAAAATGAGGAAGACTTTTTTAATCCTTTTCATTTTTTTTCCTGTTGATATATGCAAGCAAGTCATGGTTTTTCTCCTACCCAGCTTCAAAATCCTAACTCTTTATGCCACTTCCAGTCAATATATGGTACTGTAAATAGCTAATAAATTATAATAAAAAAATTATATCAATAATGAGAAAAGATTAGGAATGGCTAAAATGCAGGAGTCACATACAAAGCTAGTGGAAACTCAGGAGGAGAGGGAATATTCCATTCTATCAACTAAAACAAGGTCAAGGACCCAGAAATTAATCTAGCAGGATCATTTATCAGTGACAGGAATAGGAAACAAGGGAGAAATAAACAGTTTGCAGTGTCTGGAGCTAAAAATAAGACATCACAGCGTAACTAAATTTCAAGATAATTTTCTCTTTAAAAAAATATTCTTCCTTATATTTTAGTTGCTTGGAAACCACTATGGGCAGCTGAACTGATTTGGAGAAATAATCATTACTGAATTAAACTTTAAATTTGGAAAAGATTTGGGAAGCTGCCACTTGCCTCGCTGGTGTCCAACTAGCATGTCTGTTCTGTTTGAAGTGCCCAACACATACTGTGGATTTGACACCTGTGATGGCAGCAAGTCTTGAAAATTTACATGCTCAGCCACTTCCACTATATCATAGGCTTCGAATGTGGTTGGTGGACAGCTTTTTCTTATATGAAATATACTTCAAAGGAAATAAGTGTAAAGGCTTTGATCATACTAATAAAAGCCATGGACGCTGATCATCTTGATAAGAAAAGGAAAGTTTCAGCTCTTTTCAAATTTTGACAAAAACTTACTGATATTTTTTGTTAAATTTTTTTTTTTTTTGTTAAAAGAAAGTCAATGTTTTAAAATGGAATAAGAAAATATTGTACTATACATTCTTATATAAAAAATATATTCCCTAGATAGTATTTTTATATTGCACATTTCATTACAAAAGCACTTTGACGATATAAAGAAATATATCCTTATGTTCTTCTACAATAAATATATTCTATTAATTTGTTGTTGATGCAGAAAGTGAAAGAAGGAAGTCAACATTGTCAGCTGCAGCACCTTATCTGGTATACCTCAAGGCAGATAGGTGAATTTACAATGCAGTTACTGAATATCTGAACATCCACAACTTAATTTTAGGTTAATGGCTACAGATGTTCAGCACTACAGGTAATTAAAAGTATCTCAGGTTCATGCACTAATTCAGAAGCTCCTTATGATTACTTTTTTTCTGGATGATTTACTTTAAATGTTATCCAAATCAGAACACTGGTTTGATTTCACGTGTGTTAGATTAATGTAGAAACCCTTATTATGTAAAGAAAGCAAACTATTATCATTACATGTTCACGGTAAAATCTGAATTACTCAATAATTTGTAAGAGTCTAAAAAAGTTTCCTAAAAATAAAGAAATTTCTCTGTAGCTGGTTAGACCTTTCTCTGCCCTGTAATCTATGAGCTGGCTAGATGAAAATGCAATTAAATGCCTGTTGTTAAAAATAAGTAGAACAACAATAAGTAACAAATAATTAAAAGTGCAACAAGGGAGAAAAAACACTTCATGAAGCTGTTAGAGCTAATTCACAAAGTATAAACACATCTCAATTTTTTAAAATATAATTTCTTC
This sequence comes from Cacatua alba, assembly GCA_024361745.1. NCBI lineage: Eukaryota > Metazoa > Chordata > Aves > Psittaciformes > Cacatuidae > Cacatua > Cacatua alba. Next base: position 8,744 of record JANEMJ010034575.1, on the reverse strand, counting down.
ATCAACCTACCATTTGATATCCACACTTACGTACTGATCATTTACATATATATGAGTATTCCTGCTCCTGTTTTTAAGGGAAAAGAGATAGTCTTAGCTCTTTGCTTTAAAAAACAATTGTGGCCACATATTGTTAGGAGGATGATTTTGATCAGTCTTCAATGTCTGTACATTGTGATGGCTCTGGAGGGAAGACAATAGCAATATACTCATAGAGAGTATAGTCAGACAAATGCAAACTTTATCCTAACAGTTTCATATTTCCATGAAGATGATTCTTTCTTTAAATCTTGATGGCCATAAAGCAGTAGCTGAATTTGAGATTAGCATGAGGGTATTATTCATTTTGCAGTGTTGCATGAAGTTCAAAGACTGTTTTTTTCCATAAAGGTTTATTATTTTTGCACTTTGGATAATTACATGGGTTTGTGGCTTACTGAGTTATATAGGTAATTTTGGATTCCAAGGCTCACCTATGAATTAGCTACTTGATTGTGAAGGTGAAGAATTTTGATTAATAGGTGGATAAAGGGACTTTGCTTCACAGGATTGATAATACTGGTGAACTGTTCTAGCAGAGCTGCATGTTAATATCAGCCATACTGCTCTAGAGTGGTTACAGCCAAAATATATTAAAAAGTTAGCAGCTTTATGCTGCTCAGGTTGGTGCTGTCCTTTATCCAGATGTGATCACACCTCAGCATAACTATTCAGGTAATTGCTCCCTGATCTATTTCTATCAAAATTATGAAATTTTAAAGCCAAATCAGTATTATTAAAATATTCACACTAGGCTGATGAATCAGTCTGACACTAATTGAACTGGCAGAGAGAATGACTGCACATACATTGTTATTTTAGCAAAAGCAATAGATTCTTCTTTTGTTATAAGAGGAGAACAAGGATAGTAACAGCCTAGGAAAGTAGTCTCACAACCCAGCTCAGCTGCAATTATAACAGCATCTCTACTTACACCTCTGATTCCTACATATGAGCCTGTTATAGAAGTATGCTTATTTGCCCTTGAAGAGTTTTACTGGTTTAGTGCAGTCTTCTTTTTCTATGACTTAACTGATGTTCAAACAGTACTTCAGAAAAACTTCATTATAAAGCACCTACATATTTATCTCAGTAGGTGGGCTGCCTTGCATATGTCTTTGTACAACACACACATAGACTTGCGATGAGAGGCAGACTTTTCTATTATTTAGATTGTTTTTGATAAATAAGGGGTAAATGAAAGTACTATGGGCATAAATCATAGCAAAATTAAATCAGCCAAGAAGCAAATTAATTTTCATCAGATTTTCTTTTTTTTAGATGGCTAGGTATAGACTTCTAAATTTGTACCTAGTAATATAAGCAAATGAGCTCATTGCAAAAGTACTGAATGCCATTATAAAGGCAGTGGAAAAAAGCATTTGCCTGTGGTCACTAGATGAATGGTGTTCATGTGAGGCTGGAAACCTATAGCTCTGCAGAACAAAAGCATGTAGGAGTGAGAACTGAGTAAGAAAGAGAGCCCCCACATAAACGTAAAGAAGGGTAAATAGACAGTGAGGCACTGGGAAAAGAACTTTACCTTGGGGGTCTGAATGACCTTAGGGTATCATGACTGCAAAAAAGCTCTCAGATGTGCCAAATGCCCTTTTTGTTGGCCTTTTTTGCATACTTTTAATAAATCTGTCTTCAAAGGGTTAATAACCTGCAATCTCTTTCATGGTATTTGTCATGTGAATAGTAGCAGTTATCATATGAAGATAAACTAGTTGATATGGGCTTGGTACAATTTAATGAAATATTTTCAAAGAAATACATGGCAATTTGTTCTTCTTGTATAACCCTGCAAGATTTCTGTCAAAACTTGGTAAGAATTTGTAACATATATTTTTCTCCAATGGAGTATTTGAAATTAAAATAATTTGATATTTGTTCTCACTGTAGTATGGCAATGGTAGTTTGGTAGGTAGCGAATAAGCTAGGTATGTCAAATATAATCAAACGGTAGTCAGATATTAATTATCAGCAAAATGATTCACTGCCAGTAATAATAAAACATAATTTTGTGCCTCCAAGGTCATATCTGGATGTGGTTTTCTCTTTCTAATTTGAAGCTCTGAAGAATCTTAGCTTTAGTTGGCCTTGGCTTTAAATTGTTGGGATTTCAGTTTTCCATCAGAATAAAATTTAGGTCATGAATGGAAAGAAACTGGTGTAATTGTAGGCAAATTTCATTGAATGTAAGATATTTTCAATGGTCCAATTAAGAACCAAAAATACTATGACTGACAGAAAATGTTAGAGGTGTTAAACTACAATTTTAAGTAATTAAATTTGTTAGATAATGACTTAGTATGAAAAATTTTTATGTGCTATGAATGAGCTTTTCTTATCTCTCTGACATTTAAGTGACCATCAGAAATAGTTCTGTAGATTTAAGCTGTCCTTGACTACTTACTTGATATCAGCATTCAGTGTGGTTCTATACTTTTGCTCTATATATGACAAAGCTCAGTCTACAGAAGCACTTAAGCCTTATTACATGCTCTACTGCTTTTTTCATGGGTAGAAAGGACTTAATGATTTTTTCCCTTCATCATAGCATCCAAGTTTCAAAATCAGGTGGTTTTTTTTTCTTTTCTCTGTGTTTCTGACTTGGAGGTAGGAGACTTTGCAAACTTCAATTAACTTTTCAGGTTGTTAATGAATGAAAATGAAGAAATTAAAATGGGATATTTTGATAGTAATTATTTTAGAACGTGACTGAAAATGATACTGTTAAAGAAATAATATAAATTTACTTTGATACTGGAGGAAGGCAGAAAAATTATTTTATGCCATTTGACTCTCAAACTAAAAAGAAAATAAATTGTAATTTCACCCTTTATAAGTTCAAAAGAGAGATTTCTAAGTCTTCTTCTGTATATTGTGACTTCAAAGCTCTGTCCTGTAAAGGGAAGTGAAAGTAAAATGAAGCTGAGATTTGCCATACAGCTTCCAGATTCAATGGACATCTTTTATTTTAGAATTCCTGCTCCAGGTTCTGCCTTTACTCATGGATATTGGATTTATGGTGGTCATTTTAGTAATTTATCTATATTTCCAAAATAACAATAGAGCACCAGATTTTTGTTACGACCAAGACAGATTCAGAATTGTAACTCTCATCTATTATTACCTCACTCTTTATTTTCCTACTAGAGTGCTGCGTACTTACAGTAAATTCATTAGCAAGTTTAAGAGCTCTACATCTATGTGATCTTATGATTTATTTTAGCACTATTATATCCTTCAATATTAAATAACGAATATTAAAAGTATTATTAATTCAGGCTTGAAAGTTGTTCAAAAGCAGTTTTGTACAAAAATCAGAGTCACACTAATGCAACCTTTTTTGGAAGGAAGATTGCTTGAAAATGCAATGTTGAAAGTGCTGGGATTGTAGGTTTTTGAGACCTACACAATGGAGGGGGGGTGGCTTGAAAGAAATTCTGAACGATCAAAGCTGGCAATACTGTAATAATTACTCTGAAATTCTGTAATTACACAGAACATAGATAATTGGACTCCCACACTTCTTTTGGTTCTGTCAGGGTCTATCTTGCAGTCTGGACTTCAAATGTCAGTAAGGAGTTAACTACAGAGGTCTGTGGGGAGCAAATCTTTACAAATGTTTTCTAAACATCAGCATGCCTTAGAGCAGATGTTTACTGTATGCACAACACTATCCTCATAGACACTCTGACTTTAGCAAATGAATTGGTAGTACATACAAGCACAAACATTATTACTCAAAGTGACAGAGAAACTTCCTGCAAATTTATATTCCTTTTCAATTTAATTTTTAAAAGAGGTCTGTTTTGTTTCGGCTTTCTGGTAGTCTTTTTTCTTTAATGCATAGCAATCTCCTAAGGATTAGCCTGGAAATTATAGCAAAGGACTAATAACATTTCATGTTTTACAGTGGCTTAATAACAGCCCTATTTCCTCCTCCTCCACCTCCCTTCCCAGTGAAAAGTGCAACAAAATATGCTTTAGGTATTTGAGCCTTTGAGTGTAATGGATGGCTTGGAAAAATCAGACATGCTAGAGCTTTAGAGTAGCAGAAGCACAGTCTGTCAGTGCTTTTGGATGCCTGTTAACTCTGTGTTGACTGCCTTCCTGCTTCCGCATCATCATTCTGGCATTTCTCAGTTCCAGTGTGGAGACATTACCATCTACTCTGCTCCTGAAAGCTCTAAAGCTTGATTTCTCGTACCTGTGTTTCTAATCTGACCTCAGAGATGTTCTCTAGAACACATGCAAAGCCTGAATAAACGTACTTCCATGCAAAGAAATACCAAAAGGAATCATATTTTGGATATCTTACTACAACTCTTCTTCAGTTCCTCTGAGGTAAAAGAGAGCACAGGATCTTCTGCAAATATTTTGTACAGCAGAATTGATACTGTCTTTGAACTGACCCTTCCCAAAGACATACTGTTTCACTCATCTCAACAGCATTTCATGGTTATGGAAATCCTTCCCTTTTTTCGTACACAGACATCTGTATCAGGGGACTGCTGAAGATTTCACAGTTCTTATTCTGATGCACAAATTACACACATAGCAATTTATTAGTACTTACTAAATTCCAATATCTTTATTTCCTCATCTGTTAGAATGCATTTTGTAATAATGAGGGTTTCTTTTTCTGTACTCTCATTTCTTTTTGGGGTTTATTAGTGTATAGCTCTAGAAGGCTTGTCACCCCTGTATTCTCTTTGACATCCTCTTAATTTGTCTTTAAGCTAGTTTAATGCTCTGCCTGCCTGCTATTCTCATACTCATTATTGATGATAAGTGGAATAGAAATAGTGTTACTTTTCAAAAATGGGTGGACATTTTGTTACTGTCATTTCACTGAGAAATAGGAGTTTGTTTAATGCACATGAAAAAAACCAGCAGAAATAGAAGATCAAAAAGGGTAAAAAAAATCAAAGCGATTTTTCTTCTTTTCAGATGCCAAATTCAGACTCATCAGTGTACTTTAAGGAATTATTTCTTAGTCTTCTGAGATTAGAGAAGTTTGTGTCTTCTTAAGCAGAAAGTTTTTTTATGCTAAAAATAAAAAAGTAATAGCATGAAGTACTAATTAATCTTGAATTTTATATGTTAATGTGTTTCTATATGGAATTAATTCTCATAGTTGTCCCTACTTCCTGTTGTAATAGCTGTAGTCCTAATAGGAAAGTAAATTAAATTATAAACATAGCAAAAAAACCCTCATCAGTTAATGTTAAGTTTATGCTCATAATTATTCAACTGAAAGGCTAACTAGACAGTGACCAGTGTACGTAAGCTGAAGACTAGTAGAACCAGAAAGCTTCTTTTCATTTAGACTTATTATCAAAGAAGAAATAGAAGAGAAATGAAAACTGAGAAAATGGACAGAAACACGGGTTCCCCCCCCCCCCAGTCAATTACATCTCCTAATCTCCTGTGTTTGGTTTTCTAAAATGCTTCTAGTGCACAAAAGCTTGTGTCTTTTTTCCAATAATATCTGTTGTCTTAATAGCTTTGCTCTGATTGAGGCATTTGCCACTGGTTGTTTCTACATGTAGAGAACAGATTAATTAAAAAAAAATAAAAAAAGATGGAAGCTGAGAGACATTTGTTAGTGAATTTGCACCAGTTCATTGTTTAATATTATCATTGTGAAATATGAGACAGTTATCAATTTTCACTGAGTTTCAAGTTGCTGTTTTTGTGGTTCATGTGTCAAGAGGAGTCTGAAATTACAAGATAAAAGATTCAAATAAACTCTTGAAAGCAGAATGAGATCTCTGTCTCTGCAGGCTGAATATCTCTGAATATCTCTAATTATTGGAGAAACCACAGGGCCAGAACCTCAGCAGCTGTAAATCTGTAAATTTTCAGCCCAATAGAGCTACCTCGATTTACAGAAGCTGACTATTGCAATATAATTTTAGAAAGTTTTATTTGCAAGATGCACTCTGCCTAACTGCAGGTGCAAAGTACTTTCTACGGTTTAAGCTATTTGTGAGGAATGAGAGAGACTGACCAGGAGGAAAGGAATCGTGCAATTCATGTGAAAACTGTGGTGATTGATTTAAAATGCACTTAAAAAAAATCTGCACAGCACTCGAAAAGAACAATAAGTTTTGAATTGCTAGTCTTCTAAGGGGCAGCTCATTATGTATTAGAAGCAAAACTTCATTTTATATAAATGTTTCGATGGTTCTTCTTGAATAGTGCTCAATCTGGTACTTTTATGCATGTGCTCAATAGAGAATTACACTTCAAATTCTGTGACAGAAACAGGGAAGTTATGTAGTAATTGAAGTGTACCACCCTTGCAAGGATTTTGGAAGCTCAGTGTATGAGATGATAGTGTTCCATGATATTTTGCTTGAATTTCCAGGCAGGCAATTCAGACTTAGATCCACAAAATAACTACTGTGTTGCGTATCTGCTGCCAACCTCTTATGTATGCAGAACAAAGATGCCATATCGAACTCACAGCTTCATATGAATACAAAAAAGTGCCATTAAAGAATATATGCTTATTATTAAGGAGCAATACTGTCTCATTCATTAGGATAACATTTTGTGTGATATAAAACTAACTATAAAGAATATGCATTCTAGGCTGGACAATGCTTTCAATAGCCCTTTAAAGCTCCAATATTATCGTTTATAACTATTACCTTATCTTAGCTATTTGTCTGCTTTTGGTAATATTACATCGAATGGGCAATTACTTTTGTTGAGGTTCCCTTATGTGGAACAATTGGGGAAAAAATAGTTTATAGGACTGAAATCAAAGTCGGTTCTATAATAAAATATTAATTCCTCAGCTAATGACACAGTTTGAAAAAATAACCGTTTTTCCTTCCTATTCTGATCAGTCCCTGATACAACTAGAGCAATGACTGTAACTTCTTTGGGTTCAGCACAAAACCACTTCAAATGCTTACATCCCCTTAGAATCCCTTTTGACACCTAAATCAATGGGTGTTCATTTTCTTCCTTACGAAGAACCTATGAAAACTCTTATTTTGTCTTGTGTTGCTTGCCTTCTCATATAGCTTTTAGCTTGATACTGCAGATCTTTGCTTTTTACATTTTTAGTGAAGTTTAAGTGAAGTAATTGACAACTACAAAGCTGTGCTGTGATTTCCTGGGGTTGTCAAAGTTGAATATTAAATTCTTTATTCTGTTCATCAAGTAGAGGATTTTTAGAAAAAGATATACATTAAGTGTAGCATAGTAGCTTTCTGAGAATATTTTTCAAGTTTTTTTAATCTTTTCACTAAATCTCTGTTCTCTAGTGTTGTGTCTCTTCTAATACATAATATCAGAAGTGCTTTAGTTAGGATCCTAAATTTATTACGTGAAAGAAAATATAATACACTTTTCTTGCAGCCTTGAGTTACACAGAATGTCAAACTTCTTTCTTAGTTGTGTAGTTCGGTACTTAACCATAAAGAACAGTAAGTATTAGATATTTTCTGATACTACCCTTTTGTACTTATGAGCCTTCAAGATAACTTTTACAAGATTTCATAGATTCTGTGTCACATATAGCTTATAGAAAACAAAATTATACTATAATAATATTGTTTCACTTCTGCATTTGTCAAAATTGGATTCTGTTGTTTGAGAATTGAAAGCTATCTCTTGGAATACAATACTTTTACTGCAATGGCTTCAGCTGTATAGCAATAGAATTTCCTCTATTACATATTTTACATTTTTCTTTCCCTTTTCATTCTTTCTTCTTGCAAAAGGTGTTGTGCCTAGCAATTACTAGCAATTTGCCATGCCTCATACTGTGCTTGTAAGCAACTTTTCTTTTAACCAGCACTGGTGGCATGAAATGGCCACAGATACATACGCATGTGAAAAATATATTTTCTCACAGTAAATTCAAGGAGAATAATCTACTTTATCTGGCATGGAAATGATTTAGAAGAAAATTATACACTTTCAAAGCATTTCCCAGTGTTTAAAGGTCCACTTTACTGACAGCAGCATTTTGTAAGCCAAATTTGCAATATAGAAAAAATTCAAGCACTTCATTTTTTTTTCCTCCCAAGAAATTCCTTTTTGGTGCAAAAAAATAAATAATCTAGTAATTTGGGCATACTACAATCCTTACCCAAATTTTTTTCAAACACCTCTATAGAAAAGAAAATCTTGATGAATCAGCTTCTAATGATTAAAAATAACAGAAAAATCTATTTATAGAAATAGGAACCCTGACTGAAAATACTCAGCCTGCAGCTCTGTTCATTTTGTACACCAAGACAAGCCCACTTAAGAGTCCCAGTTTATCCCAAGTGTGGTAATATATCCTGGAAAATTTATGTTTTCTCTCTGATCTCACACCATTTGGGTTTCAGTATATACATCAGAAAACAGTTCTACCTGTGAGATGATAATTAGCTAGAACACTTCTGGAAAGGCGTATGTTTGTAAAAGTCTCACAAACAGCACCTCTGAATGCAATTTATCACAGTTTTTGATATCTCAGTAGTCTATCCATTAATAGCAATAGTCTTTCCCAAGATGAACATAGAATCATAGAATCATAGAATAGTTAGGGTTGGAAAGGACCTTAAGATCGTCTAGTTCCAACTCCCCTGCCATGGGCAGGGACAGCTCACACTAAACCATGTCACACAAGGCTCTGTCCAGCCTGGTCTTGAACACTGCCAGGGATGGAGCATTCACAACTT
>JANEMJ010034573.1:0-18839 GCA_024361745.1 Cacatua alba | reverse complement strand
CTTAATTATAACCTAACTGACCTTCTGTGGTGTTAAAATGTTGGCAGAACTTGTTTGTCTTGGCAAGCCTCTCTCTCCTGGAATGCCTCTGTTCTTGTGTTTGGCTTAGAAAGTTCATTGCTATATGGATCTGCACATATGGTTTTCTGCATCACCCATCAAAGGGATAGACAGAGATCTGAAAAGATGTCACTGGCAGTATGTGGGATTACAAGATTAATATCAACCGAGGTAGAAGTAATAGATAATATTATCTGGATATTGCTTTGAATTACCTAAGCCTTGAGTTTTATTTATCATGTGTTTAAACTTTAAAAATAAGCTGCTGGAGTGTGTTTCTTTTCTTTCTGTAATGGTTTATATTATGCTAGTAATACATGTCACCGGAATGTTTCCCATGCATTGTCGTTTCAGTTTTCTTTGTAGATCTTACTTTCCCCATCCCTAATTTAAATTTAGGTGAGATTCAGAGAATGTCAGAGATTTTTTTAAAGATGCTTATAAGAATAATACAAAGCAAGGGCACATTACAGAAGCACAAAAATGGCTGACAGTCAGAATTTCCCATCGAGAGAGGAAACAGCCTGACTCTGCAGAGCACAAGGTGGGTTTTGCTGAGCGCAGTGGCAGTGCTGCTGAAAGCAGTGTACAGCCCAGGGCGGTTGTTTATCTGCTGTGTTTGCAGAATGGAAACAGATCTCAGTCCTCCATCAAACTTTATAACAAACAATGCCAAGTTTGGGAGATTTTAAAGCTGGAACATTGTTCTTCCTTTCAAAGAATACAGAAATCTGAGGGGTGGTTGCTATAAGCATTTGTTTTGATACTTGATGTTTTTAATACTATTTCTCTTCTCTCTCTATATATATTATAAATTAAAATAGCATGTTTAAAGTATATCAGGTTTTCACTCCTGCTGGACCAGAGGCCATGTGGAGAAGGGCAGTAGTAAATGGTGGCTTAGTGTTCACTCAGTGTTTGCATCCAAGAAATTTCTGATTTTTGAAGGAACTAGGAGAGTCTTGTGCTGTGCAGTAAAGAGGGCAGCAGCATTTGAGATCTGTGGCCAAACAGCTGAGGTGGCTGGCCCTTTAGGAAATCACAAGACGATTCATCCTACCACATTTGAGGCCAAGTGACTCTACTGGGAGAGCTGCTGAGCAAATACAACCACACTTATTAATGCTGAAAAACAGTTTCTAAATTTAAAGTACATTGAGTGGGCTTGTGTCAGATTTAGTTTGCTTCATTGATCCACAATATTTTGAAGGTGTTTTTCCTCTCAAAGGGTAAATATTTTTTAGCTGTGGTCAGTGGTGACTTGATGTTTGATTCTGAACTTATTTAAGTAATTCTTATGCTGCTGGCCTTAATCTTTATTAATTTCAAATTTGTTGATGTTTCACCGTCAATGGTTTAAGTTTTTAGATATTAAAAGTAGTTGATGCACTAGAAATCTAAACATACACAGATCTTTTTTCCTCCCTCCAGAGACAGGCTCCTTGGGTTTGATAACAACTAACATTAGCATTTAGTGTCATTTCTCCTTCCCCCACCCTCTGGAACGGAGAATGAGTTTTCTTCCTGATAGGGAGGTGCAGCATACATAAAAGCTCATCAGTTATCTTGAGCTTCATAAAATATTGGAGAACTGCTCAAGTGATGAATGTCAATTAGCCTGTAGCAAAAAATAGTATGTGAACTTAAAGAGAAACCATTGTAATGAGACACAGCGATGTTACTGAATTCCCTTCGACAGCTGGGCCTTTAAGGTGTCATGAAAGAGCAGCTTTTCCTCAAAGATTAGGGGAATCTTGATGGAGACAAGTTTTGCTTTAATAATCATAGGGCTATTCTTTAAAGGTTCTGGGGCAAGCATTAACTAGGTATGTAATTAATATATTCATACAAACTTTTAGTCATTTTGTCACATTCATTAGTTCCATAAGAAGCCTCATGAATCCAGAGAGTCAGATACAGGATAAATCTGCATTTGGCATTGTTCTGCAGCTGTTTTATAAGAACTTGGGCAGGCACTTGCTACTATCTGATTTCAAAGGCTTGCCCTTTTCCTAATACTCTGGAGATCAGTGAATTTGTTTTAGCACTTCCCCAACTTTCTATATTGCTTGACTTTCAATATCTACCAGGGCCTGACCTGCCTGTAAGTGGGATTCCTCTCCTTGACCTAAATCAGCATGTCTGTAAAACTGAATGTTTTCCAGTTGATGTTAATATTTGGACAGACCTTCCTTATTTTGAAGGAAGCCACTATCTCTGTTCGTGGCAAAGTAGTCTTGTGTTATTAAGAGTGACTTACCTTATCATTATCCTACACTCCCTTGTGTAACTTCAGTACCCCGTGGCATCTGATGAAGCCGCCTCAGTTTGTTTGCAGTTCCCTAGCAGCCCTGGCATTACTTACAAACTCTACAAAGCTCTCTGTTGCAATGCCCACACCTTTCCTATTTTTAGGTGCTGGTATGCCAGTAGTTATTCTTGTGGGGGTAGTCGGAGATGGCATATTCGCTTCACAGATTTGATGCTGCTTAGGGCTATTCTGTGAACACACTCAAGCATATTATCTTATGCAGAAGGCAAAGCTTGCTGTTAGGTATAGGAAGCAGAAAAATTGCTCTGCTGTGTTGGACCTGGAGCAGGGCTTTCCAAATCACTGTATTGCCCCACAGTTTGTAAATAAGTTCTCCCCATCCTGGTGTTTGCGTCCTTTACATGGCTTTATCAGTTTTCTCAATCTCACTGTCTCTTTGGTGAAGCAGTACGTCCATAATCCTTCATCTCTTGCTAGTTCTTCCATACACAGATGTGTTCTATTGTTCTTCTTTGAACTCCTGTGTCTGTGAAAGTTCTGGAAATGCAAGACCTGGAAGCAAACATGCTGTTTTGCTGGAACTACCTTCTAGTTTCACCCAGAAGGGACTGAGAGTCTATGATTCCTTCCTGCTCCCTGTCTCTCCAGCTTTGGCTTATGGGCAACAACATTGGATTCATCTTTGAGCCATAGCACACTGAGATTTCACATTTAATTTGCTACATACCAAAAACCTTTGGGTTTCTTTTCTCCCCTCAAACTATTACTCAGTTTGTGTTAATGACGGTGTTGGCATAAACATGCCAGCTATAGCCATAATAAATTTTTCACTGGCTGCAAAAGGGACAGTGCTTCTCATCATACTTCAGCTAGCTACAGCAAGTCAGATACCCTCCTGTTTCAGAGCTGGCTTTACAATATACATTTCCAGATGTTATTGTTCTCATTATCATCTTATTATTCAAACCATGCATTTAGGATTCTGTGAATGTCATGTTACACTCTCGGTAATAGCACCATACAGCTTTTGCCTGTTAATCAAGATGTCTGATGGCAGCCAGACTTGATGATTTTCAGTCCCTCCGATATACTCAGTGGCTTCTGGATTCACTTTCCTGTATCTTGATGGCAACTGATATGCAGAACTGTGTTGGAGCCATGCCAGTGTTTTTCTAACCCCTGCATGACATCCCCAGGATGTCATATTGTTCAGGCATTGCTTTTAAACTGTTATTAACTTCTTGGTGTGTTAGCTGCTTTTCGTGGTTCTAATACAACAATTTCACTGCTTTGCAAGAAGCACATTAACATCTCAATTTAGTAAGTGCATGCAGCTTACTGTTCCTTATGTATATCTCATCCCTTTTCCACCTATAAATACAGCTATCCAGACTGAGTGATCCAGGTTTTGCCTGATGAAGGCTCACCTAAAAGAGGAATGCAACATTTTCTGTCTGCAGCTCTTCCATTCGAGTCCAACTTTGCAATGCAGGTGGTTAAAGAGATGCTGACACTGAACAGAGGAAAGTGCCTGCATGGCACAGTGCTGTGCAGAAATACCAGGTCGGGTCTGGAAGCTGAATAACCAGGTTAAAACCCAGATGAGCCTGAATTAAGAAGTCATGGCTCGTTGCAAATAAGCTCAGGCACAGAATGGTGGTGGTTTGTAAGTTGTACCACTTCCAGTGCCAGAGCGGGCACCAAGGATTCTTCAACTGTTACTGAAGATAAACTTGCCAGTTAAAGCTAATGCTGACAAATAATAGTGTTGTTTACTATGCAATTCTAAAAACAGCAACCAAAAGTAAGAACAGAAAACAACTTTAAGTAGCTTGGAGCCAATCTTAGCTATTTTTACCAAGAACTTCTGGGAAGAAAATGAACCATAGGACTATATTCTGGGTATCAGTAATACTTTACTGGAAATGCTCCAGGTGGACAGAGTTACTTTTTTAATATCATTTCAGTCACTGCAGGCAAGTCCTCTCCATACTGGTGTATCTGGATGTGTTTTGCCATTTCTAGCTTCCTGGGTAAGCAGCTCTGGTTTCTAGAGACAAAACATTCTGAAATACCAAGGTCTAAGACTTTTAAAGTTCGTTGTATGTGGAAGTTCTCAGATACTGCAGATATCTCTGTGGTATTTTCAACTCACTGAGAAGTGGGAAATTTTAGAAACATCAATGATTGCATGATTTTCCAGCCAAATTAGTAAACGCTAATGATGCAACTCATTCAAGTGAGCTTTGGAAGAGCAGCTGGACTAACACTACTTTCCCTGAACCAAATCTCTTATGGCTTAGATATTCATATTCTGGATAAACTCTGTTCTGTAGGGAATGGGTTTGGAGTAGCTTGCTTAGCCCTAACATATGGCTTAAGAGGAGAAAGCAAAGGAAGCTCATGTCCATACTAAATTTTTCTCCATCAGAGTCAGGAGCTGTTCTATCTCCCTGAATGTGCTCATTGTCCTACTTACCTTATGGCAGAGGAAAGAGATTTCTTCATGTAATTTCCCTAACCATAAGTGGTCACTAAATTTAACAAAAAGGGAGAAATGGATTAGGAAACACTAATCCTGCTTTATGGCTCCAAATCAAATAATTTGTCTTTCTAAATCTTTGCATAATTTTATGGCAGGTCACAAGTACACAGCTCAAAGCATATTTCAGGAGAAGCTGCGGAGTGATTTACTTTGAAACCTTCTGTGTCTTTGTGCTTCTACCATTTTTTCAGTGTGAAACAAAGCTGTCAAAATATTTACTTGGGCATTTTGTTCAAACATTCTCAGGGGGAAATAATGTAGTTACTAGCATCATTAACATGAAGTCACAAATGTTTTCATCTGACATCTGTCATTTACAGGATCAGCTGAAAAACATGTTCTTGAATAACCCGCCCCATCTTTAAAGGGGTTTTTATTTTTTTGCTTTTAAAAGATATTTTCTCTATCTTCTCCTTGTCACAGTAATGGTAATTTGCTTTTCCACAGTACCTTTCCTGATAGCGTATCATGACTGTGTTTTGTCAAAATAAATGAAAAATATTTTGACACTAATGTATTCACTCTTGTTATGACAGCTTTTAAGGAATTGTTATATTACCCCATTTTTCAGATAGGTAAATTAAACAGTGATGAAGTCTGTGACTCACCAAAGTCCTTGTACTATCTGAGGGTCGCCTTTCAAACAAGTGACACAAGGGAAACTAGACATAACTTCCTTCTCATCTGAACATAGGCTCTGTTTTCTTTGGCCCTACACCAACGTCTGGTCCCAACAGACCTGCAGGATTTTCTCAATTCCTTATTCTGAAAGAGGAGTTTGCATGGGTTTTTTTCTGTAGTGGCATCTTAAGACATTCCTAAAGGCCATTAGCAACTATACTAATCTCTGGGTGGACACACAATGTGTGGATTAATATTCCAAACCCTTCTGTGATTGGGGTCTCCTTGCAGTTGTGATCCTTTGTAGTATTGCTGCAAATGACCAAAGCGGCTTTATTCCACTTTATTGCTGCTGATAAAACTAGGAACAACATTTCCTGAGTTAGCTAGCTGGAGGTTGCAGACAACACTTTTATTCCCCGTCACGTATGTAAGAATTTTCTCCTGCATATAATGATGTATCAAATGAGATTGGTGACTCTTAAGTTGACTTGTTCTCATGGGCCCAAGGAGGCTTCCCATGCATTCCTGGTGAACGGATTTTTTCCAAAGGTTAGTTTGCTTTTATCTATTTGTAATTTTTGAAGTAGGATGTTTGAGTTTCCTCGTTTTCACATATATGTTGTCGCAGCTATAAATTGCGTTAGCGGTAATTAACTGTCGTGCTGTAAAGTGCTTCCTCAGTTGGGAAAAACTAGATTACGTGTGTGAAGTCCGTAAATACTGGGGTAAAAATAGTTAAGGTTTCTTTGCCTGATTCTCTTTCCTGTAAAATAACATCTTTATTTCCAAACCTAGTTAAGAAAATTTAATGCATCCTTTCTTAATGGCTCTCATTTCCAGTAAAATAAAATTCAGTATAAATGAATTTTCTCAACAGTTTATTAAATGTAGCCATTAGATATTTCTCACTGAGATCCAGCTTTCATCTGTCCATAGTATTAAACAAAAGAGATTGCATATAATTGAATGATTATGCAGCTTTAATAAATTATTTCATCTGAAATGACTTTTAGAAACCTTGTGAGATGTATTAGGGAAATTCAGAAGCAGAAGTCTTTAATAACAGGCCAGTCTCCTTCAACTGTATCCTGACAGTAACTAGACACCTTCATTGCTCACTGAAGCTGTGAAGCTGTGAGCTGTTGTGCTCAACACTTCACACAATCACTTTGACCTTTTCCATTTGTCTTGAGGAAATCTCGTGCACTAGTCAGGTCAGCTAAAACCAGAATAATTAAAATTGCCCATATCACATTTAAATGTTACAACAAAGTAGCTCTTGTTATTTTTAAACTAAAAGCAGACTGCAGGGATTATTTACTTTAGTGAAATTCTGTTTGCAGTTGAGGCTTCATTGAAGGTGTATGAGGCATAGCTTCTTCCTCCCAGCTTCTGAAGTCTGCTTTCTCCTGGCTCCCTAAACTCCTTGCCTAGCACCTGGCTCCAAGCCCAGGCATCCCATCCTTAACCCATCTTCTGGGTTTGAGAAAAGGCGTTTTGTACTCACCCACCTTCTTCTATTCAGGCTGTGTTCTTGACACAGCAGAAATGCACAAAAGAAGGTTTTATGTTTTCCCTGTGTCATAAAATTTACATCTAGGAGAACTAACACTGCTGCTCACTTCCTCAAACACATTCAAACTATTCATCCAGTGCCCAAATACTCACAATAGTGGCGAGTAGTTTCGTAGCTCTAGGGAATCATTTAGTCTAGTCAGCCAAAGCCAAAATTAAAATTTAGAATGCAGTTGGCAATGATTATTAATCAATTAGCTCCAGGGAGCTGTCAGGGCTTCCGAGCCAGAGTTAGAATAGCCAGCAATAGTTTTGAGATAATAAAACTGGATCCTTAATAAAACTGGTCTCCTGCTTCACACGTTTATTAATATGATGATGCCCGAAAAGGTATCAGTAATTACTTTTATATGAATAAAATTGAATTGGAATGAGAGCCATCTTCAGGAAGTAGTAATTGGCAGATCAGCCTCTTTAAGCATAGATTACTTAAAATCATAGTAGTGCAATGCACATCACAGGATATTAGAAGAGGAGAATCTGATACTGTCCTGAATACGGTAGTGCAGCAGCAGATTTTATTATGCAGTGAGAGATACCTGAACATAGCAGCTGAATCAAGAAAATGTGAGTGGGCTGTCAGCTGCTGTATGCTTTTAGGTTAATCTTGATATTTTCATTGGCTTGTCACTATTTAGAACTCTTCTGCAAAAAGAAGAATAAATCATTCTGTAAGGTTACAATTTAGGCGATTCAAATGGCCGGGGGTCTGCAACACTCTTTCTGCCTCTGCTGTACTTCCTAATGATGCAGGCATGGGGTGTCCAGATTGAGATGTAAAAAAGTTACAAGGGTGGTTGATGGGTCAGTTTTTGTTTGAAAGCTTCTATGCATGTTCTTGCTGTTAGTACAGAATAACCCCAAATGTGGTATCCTCTCAAATGCGTTGTAAAAGCCATCTGTGTGATGGGTTATTTGAAGAGGGCTGCGTGCGGCTTCCTGTAATGACAATAAGCTATGTCTAATTAGCCAGTGCATTTAGGGCTGGCATCCAAATTAATAAATACGTATTCTTCAATACTGTCCTAAGAGAACTCAGTTAAGTAAAGGGCCTAGGTAAGAATTTGACAATCCAGGATGTCTTCTGTATGCCTATAGAATATCATCACCAGAGTAAGCCAGTGCTGTGCAAGAGGTACAAGGCCAGTCCTGCAGCAAGCCCTGTTGGGAAGTCTGCAGGAACAGGATTTGAATCTTGTGGGGAGGAAAGGAGGCCAGTTGGGCTCCCTGCAACTGGGACTGAGATATCCTGGATGCTGAGAGTGAGAAGGGAGTGTGCATGGTGCTAAGACTTAGCGCAGGTAGGCATTTGGTACACAGGGAACTCGTTAGTGTAATGAGAGAGCATTGTTTTTTCATATTATAGTCAAATGCTACTCTGGAGTTTGGAACTGCAGAAGAGCACTTCTGAGCCTGTTGGCTATGGAAGCCCATTAGGTCCTTCCAAAGGTAAAAACAGCACAGAAACAGCCAACCTGGAGTTAATGACACCTGGTTATAAAAAGCAATGCATTTTCAGCAGTGTTGCTGATCAGAGGCCCAGGTGGATTAGACACCTTCACAGGGTGCCAGCCTCATTATGTAGCTTCAGGGCTTCTTGACATAGCCCATGCATAATAACTGAGTAACAGAAGCTTTCAACACAGTATACTGAGCAATAAATCGTCACTTTGGCATCCTGGCTGGTTCAAAGCAAAATTGATCAAGCCAACATCTTCAGTATTCAGTCCTTCTCCAAGGGGTCATTTCTTCATCCTTCCTCAAAAACTTTCACTGGTAAATAATGTTGGTTTCTCTTCCAGCATTTTCTTCAGCACTACTATATGGAAAACCATGACACTTTCATAGATTTTTGGTGTTTTCTTATTAAAAGCCAAAAGCTTGTTTTGTTTTGTTTGTCAGGTTTTTTAAATCATTGCTAGCTTTGAGATAGGCCTTAAAATTATACTGACTTTTTTATCATGTTAGTAAATATTTGACTTCTGATAGCAGCTTTTTGTAGCTTGTCTAGTTCTTCTTTCATTACCACTGTAATATTCTAAGTATAGCTAGTATAGGTATGAGCCAGCACTGCTGAAACTACAGAATTTTTTGTATAGACACCCAGAGCAAGATTAGGGTATATTAATGCCTCACTAGCTGTATATACATGACTAGGTATTTCTGTTGTAGCTTTGTGGCACTGAGCAATAGAACTGAATCTTCTAGATCTGGCTTGAAAGGACTTGCATTGCTTATCCCAGTGAGTTTTTCCAGCTGAGAACCACCTCAGAACCTAGTCTTATCCCAACAAGATGGAATCATAGAGTCACAAGCAGTGATTTCAGCTTGGTTTCTATCTGCCCTTCAAGTCCTTCCTTTGAAATGCAAAAATGTCCTTAATTGATTAATCTGTTATTCTTTTCTTATTTGAGATGCTGGGGTGGGGGGGCAGGGGACAGAACCTCCCCCTTTTTTTGTTTTTTAAACCTTTTTTAGTTTTTAAAATAGATTTAAAATAAAAAAGCAATGAAAATGAGCTACTGGTTGCAACTCAGCTTGAATCCATGCCTTGGCAGGAGTATTCTGTACCACAGTTGGACGTTAATGTGGTAAGGCAGAAGAGAAGTGACCATATTTGTTTTTTCTGGGTCTGGTAGCATATCCCTCATCTGATCATCAGAAAGCAGTTATATAAATGGATTGTTTCCAACTTTTTACTTGCAGCTGGCTTCTTACATGATTTTCATACAGACTATGGGACCCTCTTTATCTCCTCGTACCACCCAGGATGTTCTTCTTGGGAGGGAGGCACAACAGTTGTTTTCATATTCCCTTTTCCTTTTTTCTAGTCCGGGCATCAGTGTGACCAGAATTAAGTGCAAGAAAAGATGGACATCTGGAGAGGAGATGGGACTTCAGCACAGGATAGCGTTTAGTTGTATATTCCTTTCAGGAGCACAACAGATTGGCTAGGAAGAGCTCAAACTCTATTTTTTATTATTCTTCTGTGATAATTCAGCTCTGGCCTTCTCTTCTTTTTGTGAATGTATGTAAAATAAAAAGCACATTTAGCTTATTAATACAGTCATATTAGTGGTGGGCTTTCACGCCTACTGCTGACCTTTTTGTTATTACTGAAAACAACAGAAAGTTCTTAGCATATCATTACTGCTATAAATATGTTTTCAGCTCAAAATGCAATTTTGCTACAGGCAGGCTAATACAGATACCAGCAACTAAATAACTGTATTAGAAAAAGGATTAAAATAATAAATTAAAGGTTTTTTTCCCAGTGGAACACTCTTGACATATGCAGGCAGGTTGGTGTCTGTGACAAGGAGAATCGCAGTAAGACATCCTACATGTGTTGTACCATGTAAGAGATATGAGCTGTGCTGATGACCCGCTATATGATTTTGAGGCATCATTGCCGTTTTCTGGGTCATCTTGCCATTCCACTTATCATCTGTCTCATCTGTTTATACTCGAAGCTCTTCAAGGGGATGTCTCATGTTGCGTTTGAATGGTGCCTGCAGTGGGGAGGAAGGGGATTTCTAGCTTGGCTGAAGCTTCAGGATGCAAACATAATATAAAACGTTACAAATAATGGCAAGTGATAAAAGTAGATATAATAAAAGATATGCTGTGATAAACATTTTATGTAGATTTAATCAAAGCTTTGCTTTAAGGCACAAAGGCCCTTTCCTTTTGCTTTATAAATACTTTCTAAGAAAATTCTGTGTAGTTTGGTGTACGGATACAATCTGTCCTTATATTGGACATCAGGACAAAAATGAGACACTAAAAAGGAAGTTTATTTTTTCCTGCATGTGTGATTCCTAAATTTAAATAAAAGAGAAAAAAAAGCTTCTTCCCTTCGCCTTTTCACAAGTCTTTAGTCATTATGCTGTGTCTAAACCAGATGGAAGAATATATTAAAAATTGTTTTTAAACCACAGATTGAGAAATAGTGCCAGGATTTTCAACCAAAAATGTGGCACTGATTCTAAAATCTGTTGACAATTTTAGCAAGTTTTCTTCTGGCAAAAGAGCTCCCTTAGTGTCTCTTCTTCTGTTCCAGGAAAATAAGGAAAACCTCTATCTGAGTCATAATTTAATTATCTTCTAAACTGGATTTGAGAATATCAGTGTAAATATATTATCTTTCTCCAGGAATTGAAATTGGCAGATAAACAGAGTCATCCATAACACAAGAGAAACACAGTTAAAAATAAAGGCTATGAGTCTCTTAAATCTATGTGTCGAGTTCTGCCACAGTTTAGTGTGTCTAAGATTTTAACTACAGCCGTTCAAGTCACTGAAAATCTATTTAGAGTTTAAATTTTGGATGTTTTTGCCAAATGAAGAACATGAGCATCACATGCACTTGGAATTCGATTTCCTCTTACATTGCATTGAGCACAAGCACACTGCAAGGCAGCTTGCTGGGCATGCAAGTGTTGACAGACATTCAAAAACTATCCTTATAAAAGGAAATTCATTTGAAATGCCCCTGAGAGAAAAAGAAGAAATTCTGAATACCCCCAAGAAAAATAAACACTTTTTACATTTCCCTTTAAATAATCGCATGTGTTATAACTGGACAAAAAAATATGATTCCTACTTCACTATATGCGCTGTAGGGCATATATAAAACTTCCAGCCACATCCATATTCTTTTAATATATATCCATATAAAACCCCATCCATAAAATGGCTCTTCGCCCGCAAGAACGAGCTTACGCCAGATTTCTGCTCCCTCTGTGCTGCTTCCAGCACTTCCAGGGAGGCTCTTTGAGGTGCTGGGTTCCTCTGCTCACCTGTAGGCCATATGTGATGTTACACTTGGGGCTGAACTGACTTGATAACAGCATTCAGAGCTTCCAGATTTGGGCCTTATAAGGCCAGTGAGCTTGCCTTAATCATAAATGCACCTCCAACATAAATGCGGTATTTTAAAGCTGTTGCTATTGTATGTATTGCATTGTGAAATATTACAGCAAACCACTTGAGTGCCAAGTGTTTAAGCAAGGTTTTAAATCTCTTTAGGGGAATTTTTAGTGTCTGGTTGTTCTTTATTTAGGAAGCACCTGCTATCCACATTGTATGGATACGGAGTGAGTGCAGCAATGAAGCTTTTGCACTGTTCGCAGAGGGTTTCAGGAGTAAAATGTTTAACTTGATGCCTTAATCATGTACCATAACTTCTGTTCAGTCTTTCTTGTGGGGTATGTGGGATCACAACATAGGTGATCCTTAAAGACAGGCTTCATGGTGATGAAAAACTGAGTGTATCAAAACAGAAAAGTACCCAGATAAATGCAGTGGGAAGAGGGGCAGCCATGAGGGGTGAGGGGAGATCGTGAGGTGTGAGCAGGGGTGGCCATGAGGGAAGATCATGATGGGAGAGGTGGGGCGGTCGAGAAGGGAAATCAGGGATGGCAGTGAGAGGTGAGGGGAGAGTGTGAGGGGACAGGAGAGGCAGCCATGAGGGATGAGGGGAGATCGTGAGGGGACAGGAGGGGTGGCCATGGGAGGTAAGGGGAGATTGTGAGGGGAGAGCCAGGACAGCCATGAGGGAAGATTGTGAGGGGAGAGGTGGGACGGTCATGAAGGGAGATCGTGAGGGGACAGGAGGGATGGCCATGAGGGAAAATCATGAGGGGAGTGGTGGGGCAGTTGTGAGGGGAGATCATGAGGTGAGATTAGGGGCAGCCATGGGCCATAAGGGGTGGCCATGAGGGGAGATCTTGAGGGGAGATGAGGGGCGGCCATGAGGGTTAGGAGCGGCAGCTGTATGGTGTGGGGCCACTGTGAGGGGGCAGATGAGGGGTGGCTGTGACTGGAGATCATGAGGGGAGATCAGTTTGTCCTTAGTGACATGGTTTAGTGGTGGGCTTGACAGTCCTGGCCTCGATGATCTTAAAGGTCTTTTTCAAGTTGATTCTGCATTTCTATGATTCTAATGTGACAATTTTTGTATAGTAGTGCAGTCTGCTGCTTTTAATGTTTTCAGTAGATCTTTTCAGTGTAGCCTTGAGTGTGGTGTAATGGACCAGATCCATTGCTCTGTCCTTCCTTTGAGACTCAGTGAAGCTTGAGAGAAGTCACAAGGGTCCTCATGGGTAAATCACAGGAAAGCAAGAAGAGGCAGCACCATGACCTGGTTTTCACAGCTGGAGAAACCTTTCAGGTTAATTCCCCGATGCTAAGTGTGGGCTGTATGCTGGAGAGATCTAAATTTGGGGGCCATCTGCTTTACCTTGGATAGATACCCATGCTGGACCGCCAGTGGCACCAAATTGGAGCAGCAGATGTAGGTGAATCTAGGTGTCCTTGCATTTGGCATGCATCAGTGCTCTTGTGTCTTCTGGAAGGTTTTCAGCAGTCACATATCTGTCTCTCTGGTCTCTCAAGACTTGTCTCCTACCCAATAATCTTTTCAAGTTGAATGAGTGAAGTGGTTGGTTCTCAGCACAGTGTTTTTATACACATAGATTATTGAATAACTGTGACAACTTTGTAGGGTTTTGTCCTGGCCAGTAGTCTGAGCAGATGCTTTGTGTTGTCTTCCTGAATCCAATTTGTAACAATAATGTTTGTCTCTTACTATGTTTCTGGAACCAATTTGCCTACTTTCCCTTCCCTTTCTCTTTCTACTAGGACATCTAGAGACCGCTCTGCTCCGCACACTGCCAGTTGTCTTCTGTTTGCCTACATTGCTGCCTGTATTCCCATGTTTTGGGAACAGATTTGTGTGATGTTACTTTAATGTAGAGATTAAAAGTCATTTATGAGATAAACCACTGAGAATCTTGGGCAGCTTTTCCACATGAGTCTCTCATGCTAAAATCCAGACTCCCAAATGTAAAATTCCCTAAGCTGCTTGATTCATTTGATTCATTTCCTCTGTATCTTCAATTTCACAGCCATTTAGGAAGATCATTTGCACAAACATAAAAGTTCTCTTTAACTAAAGTCAACCAATGTGTTTTTTCAATGAGCTGGAGCTCGTAAGAAAGATTCAGACATTAACTGTGTAAAGAAGGCAATTAGTATTTGAACAATATATTGAAAATTGGCCCGAGGCGTACTGGAAAAATACATGTTTTACACATGTATATTTTTGATCCAATTCCATAGTTTATATTAGATCTGGACATAGATGCTTCTAAAGGCTACCAAATTAATTCGAACTGTGGAAAAAGTTGTGATTGTCCATAAAAAGTTTTTTTTTAACTATAATGTAGGTGGTATATTTAATCACTCAAATACACACTCTGTATGTTTAATCACTCAAAGGAAAAGCCTTTTCTACTGCTGTAGTATGTCAAGGAAGCTTATCTGCATATAAACAGCAAAATGAGACCTCTCTTGTGTTACAGAGCTTCAACTTTTGTAGTTTAAAAGTTGAACATTTCTAAAAATGTACTAATGATGTCATTCTGATAAACAAGATACCCCTCTCACCCTGTCATGGAGTGATACTTTCCATAGGTTTTAAAGCTGTCATAAGAGTAGGAAAAAAGCTGTCATAGTCATTAGAATCAGTGGAAAACTTTTATTTTAGTAACTGCTGGGGGGCCAATTACAGGGAGCAACCTCAGGTTATCTGTCTTAAATATTGTGCATCCATTATCATGAGTGTTTTGCCCACAGTTTGATAGGAATTATGGTCAAGAGAAGGACCATTTCCTGAAGGGGGAGAAACAGGAATTGATGCAACCATGGGTAAGGTACCACTAAAAACGTACTTTCTGCAGTTGTTTATGTTAAAGAATTTCTTATTTGTGTCAGTTACGGTGTATATAGAGCAAAACCTTTCGGGAAGACTAGCTGAAACTTTTGTCTGTTCTACAAGAGAATTCACTAGAGTGAAAGTCAATGTGGGGTCTTAGATGCAAAAGTATAATGGCTTGCCCTAACATTTAGAAAAGAATATATGGTTTTGGTAATAGGCTAATAAGAGCAGTTAACCTTATAGTGCACTCTTCTATGGGTCTCAGTTGTTTATAAACTAGGTAATAAAGATATTTTAACATCCTATAGCTTTATAGGAGATTAGTCAAATCAGGCTGTATTTTTCAAGTTAATGCCTAACAGTCCTCAGGTGATACTGTGAGTGACAGAAACATAAAACTAGCAGAGAATAAAATGTTCAGAGTACTATGTGGTGCATCTAACCAATGAATATAATCACAAATACATAAATACATAGTATGGTTTAAAGAAATAAAAACGTGTTAAAAGTTTTCATTAGAAGGAGGACTGTTTTCACAGGATGCAGTCACAGATCTGTCATTCAATTTCTTCTTGTCACCTTGCAGAGATTAAAATGTAAACTGTTTCCAGGTTTATTTAATGTAAAAACTAATTTTAAATTTACCTTCTTCTTCGTGTGTGCAAATAGTCAGCATTTCTTATAACATCTTCCATGTAGTTGTTCAGAAGGGTGAACCTCATAAAAGAATGGGTTTCTTTTAACAACAAGCACCATCATTGTCTTTTGGGGTGTTTTTTGAAGGACTTGGTAGTCTTGCTGCATTACTTCCTGCAGAAGTTCCAGTTTCTCAGTTAGGAGCTACTGTGTTTGCTTGCCCCAGAAACTGCATCCACAAGAAAAGCCCTTTTTCCTTCATTCTCTGTCAGCTCCTTGCATTACAGGTGGTATATTTTGACAGTCATTGTCCAGTTGGGCATCTTGCTGCAAAGCCAACTGACACCAAGGATTGAATGATCTTAATTTTGCACATACTATGGTTTCTAGGTTGGTGGTGATGGGAGAATAATGGTTTCCCCATAATAATATTTTTTTATTTGGTTCTGTAACTTTTGGCAGTGAGCTTTTGGGCTCCTGCTTTTGTGCAATATTTGTTTTGCAAACTTTTGCCCATTTACTGCAATGTCCCAAAGGAGACTTCTAAATCAGTTCATTTGTGGATTTAATTTGACTATGATATATTGTGGTTATTAGTGTTTTGTTTATCCTTCCTGTTATTTGTCTGAGTTTTACCTTATATACTGGTTACAGACATTTTTATTGAATTTAGCTGGTCATAACCCTAATGACTTGTTGCTGCTTTTTCTTTATCCTGAATTTGAAAGTCAAGACAGTAATTTTTTTCTTTGGGTTTTCTGCAGAGACTTCCATGAAACCCTTCTGCACAAATTTATCGTCTGTTTTTTACTCTTTCATTGAATTGACTGAAAAATGTATTTGCTGATGCAGCATTCACCAAATATGAGGACTTTTGCTTTATTAGACTTGGCAGTATTTAAACAATACTAATTCTAATACCCAGCTGGCTTTTCAATTGATTTCCCTGCTCTCTGTTGCTGTGTAAAACAAGCTGGAACATTAAAGGCATCATGCATGCTACCCTCTGGAGACTTGTTTTTTAGAGAAAAATCAAATAAGTGTAAAATTTTCTGGTTTTTCTCATCATAGATTTTCTTCTGGATCTTTAAATGATATTTCAGTGTAGTGACAGATTTTGCACATATTAAGATGCTAATTTTCAAGCGCAGTCTTTTAAAAAGAAGTCTTTATGGTGAGATTTGCTAGCTTGTTCTTTGTTTATAGAAATAAAGGTCTCTTTCATCACCTAAAACAGATTATACCAGCTTTAAAATAATGTTCAAGATGTACGTAAATGTGACATTTTAACCCAACTAAAAAAATTTAAAATGTGTTCGCTAAATAGTCCAAGAACGTCTGCAGATGTTAATCATTTGGTTTATCCGCTCAATTTAACAGTATTGAAGCAGCCTGAAGTTTTGAGCTACATATTAGAATCAGAATTCCTGGAGAGAGTGAGACTCAAAAAGCATTTTCCTGTCCTGTAACACCAATATTTAAGTCACACTTTTGGACAAATCCCAGCCTTAAAACATATGCTCCTGAAGAATGAATTTTCTCTGTTCTAGAACAGTCACCTGTGATGGGCTTCAGCCTTTGTTAAGGTGACTGTGTAGCATGAGTTTCTCTTCCCAGTGCTTTAGAGGCTGCTTAATTTCGTGTCAATTTATTGTGAAATACCACCTTACTGGAACCCAAACTTGATTCCTCGTCCCCTCCATGTCCCTGCATACTGAGGTAGCCCTGCAGCTGGGGTAAGGATTTGGTTGTTGTGGATCAAATGAGGGCATTGACCTCTCATATAGGACTGGTCAAAGCTGAGGAGTGGGAATTGATTTTTAACTTAAAGGAATCAGTGCTTTCTGATGAAAATTTATAACATTTTTGGCCATGATGTCTTCCTATGATCTTTTCACTTCTTGCACGGAAGCCAGGTAGCCATCCGTTGTGTTCTTTTTGCCACTCATACAACATGCATGCTAGTAGCCATTTCACAGTGTGTCATAAACTCTGTGTCGTGCATATAAAGTTACATGGAGTCATTGTAGGAAATAGTTATTGATAATTAATGTTTCAATCATGGTATTTAATGTATTTTTTTTTACTACAGCTGGTCTGAAAACCCAGAAGAATGGAAATTTCAAAAGACAAGACAAACCTGGCTTCTCTTGCACATGTATGATAAAGAGAAGGTTTGTATTAACGCTGCTTCTTCTCAGCACAAAGATGATATAAAGTTGTAAACATTAGTTGTAGCTATTTTTTATTCACCAAAAGTTGCTAGTAAAAAAGTTGCCATGCACTTTGCTAATAATTTTTGAATAATTTATAAATCAATTACTTTGTGTTTTAACTAAACTGTGGAATCATTTAGTTTAAAAAACCAAAAATATGGAATCATTTTAATTGCTCGTAATTGGTCTTTTTCTTTTGTTGGTGATCAGTTTCCTGTGTACACTAGATTTTTATACTTGATAATATGTCATTTGTATGCTTGATCTATGTCAAGCATAAATAGAGCAGGTTAATGTTTTATATAAATGCGGAGCTTACTGAGAATTTGAATTATCCTTCATTTCTAAATGTGGAACCCAGTATTATAAATTGTGATTCTCATATTGTTGTAGAAATCTCTGGCACCATATAAGATGTACAGCCATCTTGCCAAGATGTTAAAATAGCTTTCTCATTAAAATATAAGTGAAACCTGATGTTGATTGTAAAAAGCATAAAGTATAACCAGAAGCAAGGCTTGCATCATTACTGAAATCCATTCATTTCTTAACTTAAAAACCAACGTAGATTGAATTTCCAATAAGCATCTGGCCATTGTGGTATTGAGTGGGGGTTTCCAGTCATTCATTGTGTAGTTCAGTAGAGCAAACTTCTAGCTGTTTGCACAGGGCCTTTCTTGTTGATTCATTTAGTTGACATTCAGTTAGGTTTTGCTGACTTTTTTGTGTGCACTTCAACATTTGAGCATTACCAACTTCCTGACCCAAATTACTCAGCAGCTCTTAAGAGAATCACCTGACATAGGGTGTTACCTTTATGGTAAAAATACTTTTAGAGAACCAGATAATTAAAAGCAGAGTTTCGTAAGGGCAAAAGTGTTCACAGAATATAATATTTTAAAAAGATTAGTTGCAGAATACGAATTTGATTGTAAGTATCTAGGTTGTTTGCACTTCTGGTTTTAAGTTTTTCCTGTGAAAGTCTTTTATCAACCTTTCAGAATCATTGAATGCTCTTTAAAACTACCTAGAAATGGTTTTACAGGCAGAATGATGTTTTTAGCTTTTTACCTGTTTACTTTGAGTTTTGTGTTGAAACATACTGGGAAATAATTAACTGCAAGTAGCATTTGTTTTATGTATCAAAACACAGCTTAACTCCCTATTTCTCAACACTGAAATGAAACT
>JANEMJ010034567.1:0-13404 GCA_024361745.1 Cacatua alba | reverse complement strand
CATAATGAAGAGTCCCTCCCGAGCATCCTTATAGGCCCCCTTCAGATACTGGAAGGCTGCTATGAGGTCTCCATGCAACCTTCTCTTCTCCAGGCTGAAGAGCAATTTTCAGTGAAAATCCAAGTGTGATCAGTATCATATAGTCACTGAAGCCAAAATTCAGGTGGGCTTGAAGCTAGAACCCTCTTCTGTAATAGTCAGCATCTGCTTTCTGAGGTTGGGCACCTCACCTTCCAGGTACTGCAGCTTTAAATCACTTACAGCCCTTGACACGTTACGTTGGATTTCGGCAGATGAGGTCCACTGCTTCTTTCAGTTGTGCTGGTACTATTAGAGTAAACTTGTATTTACAGGCATTGGTCTGCCTCCTGAGATGTGGAAGAATATGTTTTAGCATGAGTGGTCTACTGTAAACTATTATTTTTCCTTCTTGCTAGCAATGGTTTCCAGGAGAAAGATACTGTGAAAAGGAGTGACAACCTTGGAATCAAATTATTTCATTTTTGTTTGTTAGTTTGCTGGCCTCAGTGGCTGTCTACATATATGTTAATGATCATTTGCATGCCTGTGGTATTTTGAGGGGAAGAAGTCAAATCTATTTAATAGTTCACTTCCAGGAATAGCACTTTACAATCCATGGCAAAAGCACGGTAGGAAGTGAGCCAGAGACGCAATGCTTTTTCCATTTAAGCTGTAAGACTTATGTCTCCACAAGGTTATCTGTTATCACAAAGTCCAGATCAGGACAGCCAATGGAGAATTTCCTTCGTGGATGGTTTGCATCCCAGCTACTTTTGCTTGCATTTGTCATGGAATATATTAAAGTAGTCATATTCCACAGTCCACACAGCATGTCAGCTTTGAGACAAGTACTCTGAAATGTGCTCACAGATGATAAATTGCACACTATGTCAACTACATCTTTGTCACAAGATTCTATTTTCTATTTATAGTTGAAATGAAACACTTGAGAAAAATTCTAAACCAAAGCAATTTCACAGAAATCTCGTAAATTTTTCCTTATGTGTGTATCAGTGAAAAGACCCTCCTGTGCTATCTTTTTGCTCTGTGGGGCTCCAACAATCAACTTCTGAGATCAAAGTAGGATGCTCTCAAGATTGTGAAACTTATAATGTGTCCATGTAATCTAGCTAGTGTGCCTTTGGAGTATGTTCCCTTTCAAACGTTAAGGGGAAAGAGCACTTAACTGTAACACAGTGCAAATACGTACAAAATTTGATACAGTTTTTGGGAATCAAAACCCATTATCTCCATAACAGAAGAGATTATTTAGTTACTTTGGCTTGTCGTACCAGTTTTGTTTGAAGCTGTCAGTGATGTCTGTGATGTGCTTTGCAGTACTTTGCCTTTTTCTTTTTTCTCTCTTTCTAAGATGACTTCTTTTTCACTTATGCATCTTAAATAGGTAATCTGCTGCAATGGAGTTGTGGGTAGCAAAAACTGGAAAAAGATACGTGTTTAGAGATAGGTATGCTTTGAAGCTAGAAATGCAGCTATGTTTCCTTTTTTTTTCTCCTATTACAGCAGCCTACTTTAGAAAAAGCATGTCTGCATGCCAGTAATGATGCACTCTGACAAAAGATCTCCCAGCTCATCCTACCCTAGACATGGCAGGATGTTCTACTATGTGCTGAATGATTATTTAAGATAAGTAGGCCTTGTGTTGGCTTCTTTCTGCTTTGGGCACCCAAGTCTTCATGGGGTGTGCAAGGAAAGTTTCTTGCCTCAGGGAGAATTATCAAAGCAAGGAACTAAGATTAGTGAAGTACATGCAGGAGGGAGGCAGAGGTCTCTGGTCAGCATTCTCTGTATGGGATTCAAACAAGAGCTTGCTTGAGAAAGGACTTGTAGCTGTCCATGTGGTGAGCAGTGCCTTTGTTCAGGAGGGTTCAGATATCTGGACCCCACTTCCTAAGGAAGCCTGGAGCAAGAGCAAGCTACAGCTTTCTTGCAGTTATGGATGTGTCTTTTTATGAAACCAATAGAAGTGTTATACTTTCTGTGGCTTTTGTGGCTTTCCTCTACTAATTCTGGACTTCTCAAAGTATACTTTTCACACAGCTCTCTTTTCTTGAATCTAAAAGGAGATTTGGTGGTTTATTTCAGTTTTACATACGTACAACTGATTTTAAAGGTTACTCTTCACAGACCAGCTATTCTAGTGTTGAAGTTAATCAAAAGGTATGGATACTTCTTCAGAAAGATATGTTCCTGCATCTGAGACAGCTCTGAAGCTGTAGTGAAAGTAGGGAAGTCCTGGATTTCATTCTCTTTAATGCCATCACCATAGCCATCTATTGATCTGAATGCCATGATCTAGCTTAGAAGTACATACACAGGACATTAACTGCAAAAGAAACCATTGCAACATCAGTGCTAAATATTAACTATTTAGTTAAAATTAACTATTTAACTAAATACTTAGCAGCATTTTTACAAACAGTGAGCTAGTAACTTGTGCCCGGTCTTGAAAACTGTCTGCATCAACCGGCTTTCTTTGAAAACTGTTTTATGGAGGATGGGATCTTTAAAAGCTACATATAAAAAACCCATAATGTTCTTTGTTTAAGTTAAGATGACCACCAAAGGGAACACAAAATCTACTTTCCTTGCTTGGATACAGCACCATCAAAACAGTTCTGTTGGGTTTTTTCCTTTTTTTTTTCTCTCTTCCTTCTCTCCTCAGTCATCTCTGGCCCTTTCCTTATGATCCTATTCAATGCACTTGATCTGTGCACTAGTCTACCAAATTTTGGATGGCACTAGAAAGTGAACCTCCCTCTGCTGCAAGTTTGGTCTGCTCATACTGTCAGCTTTCTGCCAGTACCAGGTTTAATCAGGCAGCTTCCTCTTCTGCAACATGTCTGTCCTGTTTAACTAAATCTTTTCACCCAGAGCAGCAATAGAGTTTTGCTTAACTGTATGCTGGCAGAGATTACTAAAGATATCTATCCGGATGCTGATACGATATGCGCTTGGGCCAATATCTTTGACTTTTACTACACTCCTTTGTTGTTTGCTTAAAATATTTTTAATCGCCGCAAATGTAACAGTCAAGTAAACTAACTGGCATCCAGCTCCAAAACTGTTATTGGGGGAGGGCTGCCCACTTAAACAAGCAAGAAGTCTTGCAAATATTTGGACTGATTAATTCACCAGCTTTTCTTTACAGAGCTCTTTTGTGGTATAAAGCCATTCATTGACCAAGAGAGTACATTGTCCATTTAGTTACTGTTTTGTATCTCGTGTCAAACAAAAGCCACTGCCTCTTACAACAGTAACAGCTGAATATTTTCTCTGCTCATGCAGCCTCCCCTTCTAGCTGCTGGATCATCAAAATTTTTAATCAACTCTGATCTAATGCAAAGTACTATGTGGCATTCATCATCTGTTTTAGCCTTTAATGCACCATGCAGGTTTTAATCAGAGGTATGCAACCATTAGCAAAAAAGAAAGACAAGAATTATGATGGTGTCCTAAGCAGAGCTCTTAAGCCGGCATCGCAGGCAGCAGGTAAGTTCACCTCCCCCTGCCGAGTACAAATACAGGAGAATAAGATGGGTCTTGTTTGAAGTAATTGCAGGAGAGCACCACTGAGGTTTCTGTTGTTTTGTTTTAGTACTAAATGTTACTACTTAGTTGCTTGGTTTTCCCGAATATTGAAAACAAATGTTGGCACTGTTGCCTTGGTGTGTGGTGACTGCTGGATCATCTACTTGCTTTGGTGTACGCCTGTATCCGCCACTGTTGTCAGAGGGAGACAAGGGGTTTGGCAATGATTGGCAAAACAGAGCCCAGTACCTTCCTTGCAGCAGCAAGGCCTTCTGGTCTCTCACCTCCTCCTAAGCGAACTCCATTAGTCACTTCCTGTCTTCTTAAGTGCAGAACTAGCTAGGTCACTGCTGGCTTGTGAGTACAATTAGATCTTGCTTGAATGCAAGCAGAAAACTTAGCCTGTTTCTCCTGCATTTGGCCTCTATTCCAGCATCTATTGCTTCCTTGTTTATTTAATCAGAGACATCCATTCCTAACAGGATGGCAACAGCCTCTTGCCTTTCCCTGACTCGCTACTCACAAAGCACCACTTTCATTTGACTGAAAGGATGCACATTCAATACCAGATCAAGAAGTTACTTCTGCTCCTACAGCCGCCACAGCCCAATGGATTGAAGTCAAGCAGCAACAAGCCACTAGCGTGGTATCAGTCTTTGAATCCAGTTGACATGAGGAAGTGACAGTGTCCATGCCGCAGAATTGTTTCGTTTCTGCTACCCCAGGGAAAAGGATAAAAGTAGTCTTTTTAGGGAAAGGAGCAGGCTGTGGATGCTGCAATGTGACTGTTCTTCTGTCATGTGCACTCATGAGTGTACCTTGCTGGAAACGGCTCATGGGAGGGTGAAGGACCTCACACTCTTTCATGTACCCTGAGCAAAGCTACCTTTCATTGAGTTTCAGGTTTGGCTACTTTGAAGAAAACTGCAGTTGCTTGCTTAGCCCTCCCCTTTTCCCTCTTCCTTCTCTTCAGTTCTGGTATTGGCAGAACTGTTTCAGGTCCTAACTTAAGAATAAATGGTTGTGACCTGTGCCAGCTTGTAGCATTACCTTGAAACCGTGGTAGCAATAGAGAATGAAGCCACATATCACTCTTTGGTTGTGCCCCGTACATGTGGCATGGGTAGGGTGAGCTGCTGACAGGCTTTTGGGCTTGTGAAGCCATGCAAATGGTGTATGGTGGAATTCCTTCTCAGGCCTGCTCACATGGAGTATCAACTTAGTGAATCAGGTTGATTTTGGGGTATGCAGCAGAATTTCCCTATGTTACAGCAAATGTAGAGGACAGTGCTGTGGGATCAATTATCCTTTATAAATCGTTACCACTAGTGGGAGCTGGCTCTGGACAGACGTTAAAAATTGGTTATTTTAATGTGTTGTCTGGGGGCTGGGGTCTGATTTTGTCCATGTGCTTTGCTCACTGCATAGCCACCAGTGGGAGATGGGGTTCAATAGCACTGTATGTGTACTGTCCCACACTGGCTCCTGTGTTCAGCCTTCTGCCAGAATAAGGTCCCAGGCATGCCTGGGCTTTCACACCACACTCTCTTGCTCTTGTAGCAGAAACCCTATGTAAATTAGTGTCTTTTATTTTGACACGGCCTTTAATGTGCAACATGTGGGTCTTTTAATGACCACCTCTGGCAAAAGCTTAATTTGGTTGGGAAGTGGGGGGAATCAATGCTTTAAATCTACCTGTGCTTCCTGTGCCTGCCCTGTCCCCAGCTATGCGTGGAAGCCAGAGATTTTCCACAGCACCTAGGACCCAAATAGTGGGATTATATTTTCAATTTCCTATTTAATGAGGCTGAAAAATAAACAGATTCCTGTTCCTTTAACCCAGGTAGGTCATTTGCTTTACCCCATTTGTAAGTATTAGTTCATCACTGCAGCATATTGTTGTGGGTTCCAGAGGCGGACGGATAATCAGCAGTACAGTCTTACAGAGATCTAGTTCCAGGTCACAGACGAGTAATGAAAAAACAGCAGTCACTGAGGATTTGATTTACACACTGCAATGGCTATGTGATATCCCCTTTTGTAAGAAGGAAAAATCTCCCTCTGGAGACCACATTCTAACCAGTAGCAAACATTCAAGCTCCCTGGTGCTTCAGATGTCAATTATACCAAAGCCTCTTATTGTATAATGTGGGTCTGTTATAATAATACTGTCTGAACAGCACTAATAATGTGAATGAATTTCCAAACAGCGGAGATGGGAGGGGGAGATTGATCAATACGGCAGTAATGATGGCCTTGTCTTTCACTGAAATAATTGTGATATGGTTTATAGCACTTCCTTCCTATATCATGCTGTGCAGCAGTGTTGGTTTACTACCTGCTGTTACTGCTTTTGTATAAAAAGGTGTTAAAAAGAAACGTCTGTCAAGTTTTAAGCCTGTGAGTCTTTTTTTAATGCAGTGGGGTTGTTCTAGTCAAGATGGTCTGAGGGTAGGACAGATGCAAGGTTTTCAGGGAGAAGTGAAATCTTTTATTAGACACGCTGACACAGGGAAAAAGAAGCTTTTGGATTCAGAAACCAGAATTCCCCATTTTTATAGGGAATTACTCTTAGTTTATCATACAGATGCTATTGGAAGGCCAGATTTTTTTCCAGGTGGACTCATTCTGCTTGCTTCGACATACAAAAGGCTCTTCTTTGAGAGAGAGTGTGAGCATTTGAACACATAAGGGTTCAAAAGAAAAGCTCTCTGGCTCACTAAACGTTTTCTATTTATGTGACCCCACTTCTTGCCTGATGGTTGTGTGAGATTTTCTCCGTTATTCAACCACATACATAGCATGCATACTGAGACCCGTTGGTAGAAATATCCACTGAATCTTCTGATTAAGAAAGAGATTACGTCTTTTAAAAGAGTCAAATTTTTGCATCAACATTTGTATTCATGCAATGGGAAGCCATATCCTCATAATGTGTTCCTGAATGCTAGGGGAGAAAGCAGCGAAAACTCCGTTAAGGAGGAAGATAACAGCATACTGTTTGTTATATAGTAAGTTCTAACATTTTTTGCAGTATCTCAGAGTTACTTTATTTCTCAATATGCTGGAATGATGGATTCCATACATTTTGTTTTGTGAAGTGAGAGAAATTAGAAGAGAATATAGCCTGAGCCTAATGATAAAAATTCTCTCTGTTGAAGCTCTTCATTACAGTACTTTTCAGAACAGAAAAGACGAACTGCTTTTGCAGTGGCACAGGTCCAATCTCAAACTAGAATCAATTGCTTTGCCAACGCTGAACACAAAGGATGTTCATTGTTTGCAAACTGAATTTTTCTTAGTGTGTGCAAAACCAATGATCAGATTTTTTTCTTTTTTTTTTTTTTTTTTCTTTAAAGAAACCCCTGCGGTGAAAAAACTGCAGCTGATTCTGTGCTTCCCATCCCGGTTTGCAGGAAGGCTTCTTGCTTCACAGTGTGGTTTCTTCATAATAGCTGCATGACAACAGCATGCCAATATTTTGAAGAAGCAGTGGCCAATGCTCTAAGGCAGTTGCTTGTGTTAGCTACTCACTGCTGCTCTGAGATTTTTCCTTGAGAAAATAAATTTGTCTTTGTGATCTTACTATTCTGAGGCTCACCTTGCTATATATAACAAACCCATCTGTCTATCTGCATATGTAAGTTTGGCAGGAGTAGAGGGACCTTCCCAGGCCTGTCCCCTCCTGGCACAAATAACTGCATTGTATCATGACTGGTATCAACTGATGAAATTCCATGTTAAAAAAGAAAGGGGTTTTTTTCCCTTGTTATTTTTATGCAAAATTTGCCGCAGAGTCACTTTTTTTCCTGATGCTTATGACCCTTTTTTCATAATATGTAAACATACTTCTGTCTGACTTCTCCCTATTGTTGTGCCAACATTGTCTTTACAACCCTCTTTCCTCCCCTTATCTACTTCCTCTTAGGTATATTTGCAGAGAGTAATCGCATCCCTTTCCATGTCTTTTGCTGCTGAGCTAGCATCTGACAATATAAGGTCTTTATGGGGTGGCAAAAACTCACCCAGACATTCACAATTAACCCCGGGACACAGTGGATATGGCATCTACCTGGGGTCATCCTGACTGTGACGGCAGTATTTTGTACCTTGAGAACTGGTTTCCAAGTGGAGGTTGGTGATGCTAATTTTGGAAAGTTGCATTTATTTGCTGGCCATAACCCTTCTGCAGAACACTGAATAGGATTCCCTGATACTGAAAGTCACTCCATGCCAGAGCAGGGGCTGTACAGGTTCCGTGGAAAACAGTCCCACTTGTTGACAGGAGAGTGAAAGAAAACTGGATGCTGCATTAGCCCCATATATATTAAAGCTGAATCAATTGCTTATTTGAATCCTGCCTACATGTCTATTTACGCAACATCTCCCAGCTGGCTGCAGTTTCCTCAAAAGTCTTTGCAGCTGAATGACGTGTTGTAAATTACTCTGCGGTTTGTGGAGGTGTTCAATATTGGTAATTCAAGCTGTGCTGCCTGTTTGTTATTGATCATGTGGCAGTTTTTCTTCCCTGACTGAATGAGCTTAGCGGGTCAAAATTTTCTGTTGAATCCTCACTGGAAGTTATTTGAAAACTTTCTGCAGAATATGCAGAGTTAAAGATTTGCTTGTTTTTGCACATTTGCACTGGTTTAACATGACCACAGAAATACTGGTAGAGAACTTACCAGGGGGTTGTGTATATAGTAGCGCTAATTTGTTTTAGGGGGGTCCTGCAGAAACTTGTTTGCAGTATCCTGAGCAATCGTGCCAATATATCAGCATAAAATCCTCCCTCAGTTACCATTTGCTGATACGTGTCTCAAGCTGACGCAGGTTGAGACACAGAACCTGTGAGATTCTGAGAATCTTTGCTAAATATTTAACAAAGTGCTGGAATGAGAATGTCTTTCCTATATATTATATATTCTTATATATTTTCCAATATTTGGTATTATGGGATGTTCACTGCTTCTCTTGCTAAGATACTATACAGTATCAGTGATGACATTTATCAAAAAAAAAAAAAGAAATGGCATACATTTTGTGAGGCATTCTGCTTTACTTCTATTTGCAGATCCTTTTTTCCTGCTTGTTCACTAATTGGCAGCACTGAGTAATTTGT
The DNA here is from genome assembly GCA_024361745.1 of Cacatua alba. Classification (NCBI taxonomy): domain Eukaryota; kingdom Metazoa; phylum Chordata; class Aves; order Psittaciformes; family Cacatuidae; genus Cacatua; species Cacatua alba. The sequence goes on along the minus strand of JANEMJ010034567.1, from coordinate 4,709 downwards.
AACCTGTCTTCCCACTGAACCAGTGAGCGTTCTGTGTGCATATGCATATGTTTAGAAAGCCTTAGGATTAGTCTATGTGGTAACTAGAACTGAAGGAAATAACTGCATTCTAATTAATAATATTTTGATTAAGGTCTATTTGTAGACCCTGGTTTTGATGTAATTTAAGCTGATAAAAGGAATCACATTAAGCTATACTGAAACGGCTCTGAATCTGTCTCATGCTAACTATTGCTGAAATGCTAAGGGTGTGATTTACAACTGATTTAATTGGTTTGGTTCCATTTACCATCTAAACAAGCCCTTAAATGTTGGAGTGTTTACCACCTGTTGTGACTCTTACCTTACAGAGATCTTTGTTCACAGGCAGGAGGGTGTGCACTATAATGAGAGAGGAAAAAGAGGGCTATAAATGTGCATCTTAGCCTATGCATGTTATTAAGCTTGCCCCTGGAAAAAATGTGAAGTTTTTTTTTCTCAAATTTACAATAGATTTCTCAATGTGTTGATGCAATGTCTGCCTAGCTTGTGACAAGTACTGCATTGCCTTCTCATCAGCTGGCATAGTAAAAGTGGAAAAAGGTTTCTTTGTTCTAGCTGTAGTATGTCATGCTACTTCTCTTATACTGCTGCTGTACAAATCTAGGCCTTGTAACAGTCTATGAGCAACTCTGATAATCCTGAATATATGAAGGTTTGTTTTTTGGGTTTTTTTTTATTTAGCTAGGATGTTGATTTCAGAGCTCAGTCTTTGCTATAGTCGGTGGGAAAGATATATTTAAGACAGAATGGTCTATACTGGAGAAACTCTGTGAGGTATTTTGATGTAATCAAGTTGGAGTGTTGACATAACATAGTCACCCTCTTCCCCTCACAGTCTTCTCTGCAAATGTAATAGGCTGAGTCTTTGTTTGCTGATCTTCTGCAATAGTTCTGTCTTATCTGCTCTCCTGGCAAAGGAATGGTAATTGGATCTTGAAAAGAAAACTCAATGGGACCCTCTCTGATGATCAAGGACTCTTAGGAAGAGACAGGATCCACATAAGTGGAGCAAAAGCATCATTGCCAAAAGGCTGGCCAGTCTGGTGAGGAGAGCTTTAAGCTAGGAAGGACAGGGGAAAGACAGGATGACTCACAATCAAGTGAGGAAATCTGGATGGAACCAACCATCCACACTGGTAGGGAAAGGGTGCAGGGTGATGTGGACAAGACAGACCTGTTGAACTCAACAGAACAGAATTGAAGGAGTGACACCCTAAGTTTACGCACACCAATAAGGAAGGGGAAACATTGACGAAGGGAAACGCTTGTGCTCTATCTTGAAAATCAGCACAGCAGCATGCCTGTCTGAAATGCCTCTACAATAACACACACAGCCAGGGGAATGAGAAAGAAGACTGCATGCAGTTATAGGTCAGTGATCTCCTTTGGGATCACAGACGTGTGGTGGGATAACTCTCACAACTGGAACACTGCCATGACTGGACACAGGCTCTTTTGTAAGCACAGGTCTGGACAGCAAGTGATACAAATTTCGGAGGAGTGGTCGATAGTCCAGATGGTGTGCTGCCATTCAGAGGGACCTCAACAGCCTGGGAAAATGGGCTAAAAAGTTCAGAAAAGGGAAATGCTAATTCCTGCCCCTGAGGAGGAGCAGCCCCATGCACCAGGACAAGCTGAGAGTCAATCAAATGGGAAAGCAGCTTTGAAGAGAGTTTGTTGACCAGGACAAGTTGACCAAAACCCAGCAGTGCACCCTTGCAGCAAGGAAGGTCAACAACCTCCTGGGCCGCACTAGGTAGAGCATCACCAGTAGGTCAAAGGAAGGGATCCTTCCCTTCCTCTCAGTCCTGGTGACAGCCACCTGGAGTTCTGGATCCAGTTCTGGGCTCCCCAGTGCAAGAGATACATGAACATATTGGAGTGGGTCCAGCAAAGGGCCATGAAGGTTAAAGTACTGGAGCATCTGACATGAGGCTGAGAGAGCTGGGGAAATATATTTAAAGAAACCCAACAACCCAACAGCAGGAAGTCACCCTCTTTTCCTCCAAGGCATGTTTACCCTTACTTCTACCAGCAACTTCCTTCCTCTTTGACCCCAGGTAACTCATTATTTTGTCACTTCTTTTCCTCTCCAGTGTTCCACACTGCTCTGCATGTTGTCTCTCTTCGATGACTTAACATAAACATTACCAGCACATTGGGCACACCATTTCCTGCTGGCTCAGTAATCACAATTAAAATATCTCACATTAGAGTCTGATTCAAGCAGAAAGTCCTACTGGGACGTGAGCTCAGTGGCAAAAGCAATAATCAAGGGTTTAGGATTTTCTCGCAACCTTATTGCTTTCCTGAGATACTGAGGAATCAGATGCCTTTAGGCACCAAATTCGGTCATCTTATTTGTACAGACTTTCACTTCCTTCTTCACTCCTTCAATTTTCCTCACTGTTTAGTCCCAAATTCCTTATGATCTTTAGGTTGCCATAATCTAATAGCCACTTGCTTTATAATTTCCCAAAGTTCATCAGAATTATGGATCTTCCTGCATACAGGTTACTGGTATAGAATCATGAAATCATAGAATAGTTTGGGTTGGAAAGGACCTCAATATCATCTAGTTCCAATCTCCCTGCCATGGGCAGGGACTCCTCACACTAGACCCTGTCGCCCAAGGCTCTGTCCAGCCTGGCCTTGAACACTGCCAGGGATGGAGCATTTACCACTTTGGGCAACCTGTTCCACCACCACCGTCACAGTGAAGAACTTCTTCCTTATGTCTAACCTGAACTTTCCCTGTTTAAATTTGAACCAATTTCCCCTTGTCCTATCACTATAGTCCCTGATGAAAAGTCCCTCTCCAGCACCCTTGTAGCCCCCCTTCAGATACTGGAAGGCTGCTATGAGGTCTTCACGCAGTCTTCTCTTCTCCGGGCTGAACAGCCCCAATTTTCTCAGCCTGTCTTCACATGGGAGGTGCTCCAGCCCCCTGATCATCCTCGTGGCCCTCCTCTGGACTTGCTTCAACAGTTCCATGTCCTTCTTATGTTGAGGACACCAGAACTGTACACAGTACTCCAAGTGAGGTCTCACAAGAGCAGAGTAGAGGGGTTAGGATCACTTCCTTCAACCTGCTGGTCACTTTTGATGCAGCCCAGTATATGGTTGGTTTCTGGGCTGCAGGTGCACACTGCCAGCTCATGTTCAGGTTCTCATCAACCAGCACCCCCAAGTCCTCCGCAGGGCTGGTCTGAATCTCTTCTCCACCCAACCTGTAGCTGTGCCTGGGATTGTCCAGGTGAAGGACCTTGTACTTGGCATAGTTGAGCTTCATAAGGTTGGCATTGGCCCACCTCTTAAAATTATTATCATTACTGTAACATTAGTGTTCAGCTCTTAACCATCTCCTCATTCCATCCAGCCTGATGATGTAAAAATGGAACATATTATTTGGGTGCAGATCTCTGTTGCTCATATGCTGTCATCAGTGAACAGCTCAAGTTGCTTCATACATTGGTTTTCATAGCATTCTTCCTTAATGCTTTCCAGCATCTCTGTTTACAAGCTTTAGCAAATTCAAAGTGCTGGTTTATATCAGTAAATGAGTCTCTAACACCCTTATGTTTTTTGACCTTCATGTGCTCCCTCTCACTAAGGCTGTTGTTTGTCATCTTTCTCTACCCAGGAATGTTCTGATTTATCTATCAGGTGAAGAGTAACCTCGATCATATATACCCATCTTGGACACTTTCTTTGTTCTCCCAGTCTAGCCCTTCTCTCCTTTTCCATTCTTTCTAGCCCTGGATTCATATATTTTAATTTACAGTTTATATATTTATTTTAGTTTACTTTGTATTTTATATTTAAAATGTCTTATGATTTGTTTTTTTTCCTCCAGAATTGACCATCAGAATTTCATAAAGCCAGACATGGCTTTTAGGATGCCAAATGGAGTCTTTAACTGGATGCCTACTTTATGCTTGCAAGTAAGCAGGCTGATTTTCTGTACAAACAGGTATCCCTTTTATACATGAAGCCTGCCAAACCATTAGTAGCATCACTTAGCTGTTTCAGTGTTTCTTGTTGGCCCAAGAATCATATGCTGGAATCATAAGCAACAAACCAATTCAACTTATAAATAGATAATTAATTCTGCTGAAAAAATAACCTGTCCATGTCCTCCTCATTCTCAGAACACTCAAGTATTATGTTGGTATTAAAAACAAAATAATACTAATAAAAAAAATTGTTCAAACATTGAGGAGCAAAACTACATTATGTTTGTAAAAGTGTGTGTATACTGCTGGCTTTAAGTACTGTCTGGTGTGCCCAGAGCAGTGTAAGAGAATGTGTTCATATTTTCATGCTTTTAAAGTTTTTAGTAATATTATCTAGTATAATGTGTTTTGTAGTGTTGTCTCTATTTTGTGAACGCAGCAAACACCAGAATTCCTGGAATGTTCTCTGAATCGATGGGTAGCTTCCCTCTACAGCAAGAGCCCATCATCACAGAATCCCTTTGCCATGAATTTGCTAGAGCCATCTACAAATAAGTATATCATTTTTCCAAGGATTTTACTTTAATAGCTCAATCTCTTAACTCAGAGCCTAAAAGCACCTTGTCCTGTCAACGTAATAATGTGTTAGTATTTGACATATTTTTCACTTCTTGTACTCTTTGGCAAAGAGAATCATAGAATCATAGAATA
>JANEMJ010034566.1:6723-22535 GCA_024361745.1 Cacatua alba | reverse complement strand
TTCACAACTTCCTTGGGCAACCCATTCCAGTGCCTCACCACCCTCACAGTAAAGAACTTCTTCCCTATATCTAACCTAAACTTCCCCTGTTTAAGTTTGAACCCAAAATGGGATGAGTTCTCAATTAACAATAATCGCATCTCAGATTAACCTCATTGGCTACGATACTGCCACTGTGCAAAGCTGTGATGTGACAAAGATGTGAAAGAACACTCTCCTAAGAAGTACCAACATATCCTCTGACTCAGAGGATACCTTTTCCTTCATTGTCACTTTTTGCCATACGTGGACAATATTTGCTAACTGAAGAAGGCATATCAGCACAAAACCTCCACCCTGTGACACTCTATTCCCTGACCCTCAGAAAGCAAGGCACTAACAGCATCCCTAACTGCCACATTTCTAAGTAACTGTACTTTGATGAATAGGCTTGGCTTTCTGGATAATGATAAGGGTTAGCTCTTCTGAAATCTTCAGGAAGATTCCAACTACTCTTCCGCTTGAAAGAAATAATGGAAAAGTGCAGAAAAAATGTGAAAAAAAGAGATTTTCCTTCTCTTAGGAATATAATTGGCATACACAGTGCAAAAGAAATTCCAACTACTCCATTTACGATAACAGTAGAAAGGCTTGAATAATTAAATGATTATTGTATACAGGGATTTCAGTGGATTTGTAATTCACAGAAGTTTTTCAATTATTTAGATTCCTAAAGTGGAAAAAGAAAAAATTGAAGAGGAAATTGAAAATCCCATTAACCGCTCCTGCTAGCTGTGCACCTACACAGACACATGTCTGGTTCCCTTTGCAACTGCAGATGTTTTAAGACAAAGGGTGCCTTTAGGGAATGACAGCCAGAAAAATGCAATTGGTTTGGGAAGAAGCAATATCTGTTCACATAGTATAGGCCAGAGAATTAGTGAAAAGCTCAGAGATCATTTTAAAAGCTATCTAACCCCATAATAAATGTTCCCTTGGTTATTAATAGTTCATTTGGGACCATGTCCTGCCAATATGCTTATTTGATCGTTTGCTGCCTGTTACAATGAGCAGGTACCACTGATATATTTCTGCTTGAGCTGGATTTTTTTATATTCACTGGGGTTTCAACTAGCTTCGTTTAAACTGTTCATTTCCTTTCACAGTATTGCTACTTATAAAATTGTACATCAAAATGTGAAAAATAATTCTATTTATGTTACTTTGATAAATTGAATTTTCCACAAACAGCTTTTACCAAAAAACTTTGCTCTTGAAATTTGTTTGGAAACAAAGTCATATTTTCTGATTAGCTATAGTTATGTCTAAATCATGTAATTTCAAACACTGTAAATATTACAAACTTGACAGAAAGCTCATCAAAGTAAATGAAAGGAATTCCACTGACTTGCATCATACCCTGTGTCTCGTAGTATACAGCTTCACAATCAAGCTCAAATATGTTACAACAATCAGTTAATTATGCCATGGTCATGTTTGCTGTTTCCATGTCTGGCTGATCTGTGAAACTTGTGATTAGCTGGGGTTTTTGTCACCACCCCAGGTTAAGATTGAAATCTATAATGTCCTTTCAAAGTACTTCAGTATATATAGGTTTTTCTAATCAACACATTTTTGCTCATCTGCTGCTGCAGTAGCAGGGAATATTTCCTCTGTGTACAGTGGACATCAGATGAGATCTCACACATTTTGGTATGCTGTTAGCTGTATATACTTTAATAGGTATAATACCTGTGTCTGTGTGGAACTATAACAAAAAAAAACCAAACCAAAAACAAAACCAAAAAAACAAATAAAGTCCCAAAACCCCCCAAAAATAGCATTTAAAAAATTGAAATTATATGCCAGTTAATCAAAAAAGAATTAAAAGAGAATAGCGTAGGATGCTTAGAGATCACTGAAATCTGTAATCCCACAGAAAACAATTTTATGGTGCATCATTAACTAGTATAAGATGGGATGATAGCACCATTAAAGTTGTAAGGAAGAGTCCCTTTTAACAGACTGGCTGTATAGGAATCATTCTTGCAAGTTCACTTGTCCTCAGAGAATCCAAAAGGCCAGATAAAAAAAAGAGAGAAGTAAACAGCAAAGTCAGGATAGCCATTCACTACTTTATAGCTCTGAAACACAGTGACCTAAGGCAGCAAGAGGAAATTTCACTGGATATGCTTTGTTGGCACAAAAAATGAAGGGCCTGATTCTTCCCTCAGAAAGTCTTCCTTTGCCTTCAGTGGAAGAACTGCTGATGGGGGTCAATTGCAGAAGAAGGAAAATCAGATTCCAGGATTATCAACCTGACAGCCTTCATTGTCACTTAATTTTGAAAAAGTACGAAAAACAAAAGGCTCTTTTAAAAAGAGTAAAATGAGCTGCTAAAGGCTCCCAAAGTCTCTTACCAAAGTTTCATCTGAAACCTTCATATAGAAGAAAAACAACCGTCTGTTTTGTAGCTCTACAAAAATGGGATCTTGGAAGATTGAGTTTTATGATGACTTGAGTTTGCTTCTTTCAGTTATAACACTAATTACAATTTGGAGAGGGACATTGATTAGATAATGCCACCCAAGCACTAGTTCTTAATGATGCAAAACAGGAGCTTCAGAACTAAATTGTGTTTTAAAAAATCATTGTGTGCATAGAGCCTGTATATATCCCTCTCTTTTGCAGCTTGAGGCCAGCAATAATGTTGCTTCATTATTGTAACATGAAGGAAAGAAAGGAGAGAAAAACAGGAAACTATTCCTGCTGTATTTAGAGAAAGAGACTGTACAGGCATTTCAGTGAAGATAAGCACTAGAGGAAAGTATTAAAGCAAAAACTGTAATATTTTGATTACATGATTAGGGACCATTATTTATTCTCATTTCTACCACTTAACTTGTTCAGCAGCCATAGATAATTTGTTTTTCTGCATCCTACAACTTTGAAAGTATGTATAATAATTCTTTATTTCACTGCATGTTAAACAATAAGAATTGAAATAACATACACAGCTTAGCATATTACATGTGCTTAAAGGGGCTAGGGTAAAAAAACCCCTTTGGCTTGGGTTGGGCCCAGCAGATGCTATTGCAGTGCTGTTTTCTTATTAGAAGTTGAATGGTTTGGCTGTTCTCCAGTTCTTTCATTCAGTGTGGGTTTATTACCTTCTGGATGCTTTTAACTCAGTGTATTTTGTAAAAACATAATTCTCAGTCATTGGAGGGGATTTGTGCATGCTAAGACAGAGCTACCAATGCTTTGGTTTGAAAATTACAGCTGCAAGGAAAATCTGACTTCTTAGGGAAAGGAGGAGTAGAGATCTACCACACTGCTCTGGATACCTTTTAAAAATTAGAGAAGCAGAACTCACAAGAATAAATACGTTCTTTCCTCTTCTCCTGTTCAGAACCATTTCTTTTTTCTTCAGAGTGAGAAGTTACGATAGTTCACATCATCTTGCCTTGAAATGCAAATAAAGGAGCCTTCCTCTAAGGAAATGTCACAGCAAAAGTGTGCTCTGCTTCTCCATAGTACTTTTTTTTCAGTGACTCATATATTTTTGTCACCTTCACTTCTTGTTCATCTAGAGAAAATTGATTAACAAAACAAAAATAAAACTACAGAACTACAGCTACAGCTTGTCAGAAGACATTGCCAAATTTATTATGAAATGTCTTATTATAAACATCTTTGTTTCCTTTATGAAGCATTAAAGAATCCAGAAAATAAAGGCAAGTGTATTTCCAAATCACAACTAATTCCTTAATTGGAAGACAGATGATTTTTAGGTCATGCCTGCCTAGGTCAAATTAATTATTAAATAACTAATAATTGATTGATAAAAAGAAATCTTTCAACAGAGGAAACGAAAAAATATCACGAGTAAATCTATCACCTGAAACTGAAGCTTAGTAGAAAACAATTTACAAAAAATCCATTTCCTAAAAAATTATTACTTTGGTTGCTCAGCCAGTCTGTTAAAAAGAAATGAATGTCAATTTCATTGACATGAAAGGGATCCATTCTTGGTTTGATAAATAGTTTGACTGATGCTGCAAATATGAAAGAACATCTGAAAAATGTTTTATATATAAAGATGACAATTTTAGTTAATGCAGCTTGGAAAGTTGCCTGGAGAGGAATATATGCAAGATAATGTTAAGTGCACATATAAAGTAAAATATATAGAAATACAATTTTAAATGAATTCCTTATTATTTTTTTTAAACAGTGGTAGAAAAATAATAAAACCAGATGTCATAAGAAGTATACTGTATGCATCTCTACATATCATAATATAGAGATCTCAGACCTGACATAAAATAAACAAAAATGTGCAGATGCAAAATACGGAGATAATTTGTAGGCCAGAAAAAGTTTAGTCTCTCCTCTAAGACTAATCAGTTCAAAGCATTGATTAGTCTTGCTTATTCAGACTTTGTTCTTAACTGCACTGATACAGCCATACTGTTTCCAATTCTGGAGCTAACTCCTAGGATCTATGATGAGTGTTTTCATTGCAAGGCACATGTCTTAGTTTTAAACAGTGTCAGCCGCTTCTCCCTGTAACAGAGCCCCAGTGATGTGGCTTTGTGAGACAGATCATGTTCCTCCATCCTTTGGCCCCTGACAGTGCCCACCAGGACAGCCAAGGGAGGTCAGGAAAACAGATAATGACCTTTTCTTTAGGGCACACTCTAAGCCTCAAGCAGCTTCTGGGCTAAAAGCTTCTTGAGCCAGAGGTGAAATTTGTGTGCTTACTAGTCCAGAGTGAATTTTTCTCCTAGGAACTTACTCAGTCTCTTTATAGGCTAAAGTAAACTTTTTAACATTTGATGTTCAGTTATGCGACATAGTAAGTATCTTTGTTTATTATGTAGTGTAATGCTAGGAATGAAAGGTAGATAGCCATATCTAGAAGAGATGTTATATAAAAAAACCCAAACCAAACAAACATCCACCACCCCAATAAGACAAACAAATCCCTCAGTTTTCTGGTGGACTGTGTCAGGAAAAGCTAGAAAAAAATTCTTCTAGTAATAAATGTAATATTTAATGACAGAATACTCTGTCCCAGTGTTCTGTTTCATAGTCAAGAAACACAGAAATCAAACATCATGTATTCCTTACTGTTACAGAGATGAAATGAATTGTATCAGCTGAAACAGTAACCACTGGGCTGTATGTCACCAGAGTCCTTTTTTATCTTCTGAATACTCCAATCTTTCCAATTCCTCTTCATTTTCCAGCTTTTTTTTTTTTCTCATAAGTGCTTTTGTGTGAACTCACTGCTTCCAAGCACATTTTCCCATGGTTTCCCACCTCCATCATATGTTCTTTCATTATTATTTATAATTTTTACTAGTAAATCTTAATCTCTCTTCATTCTCCTTATTGTTGCTTTGCCATCCACCTTTTCCTTCCCTTTTTTACCTATTGGTTCCTCTACCATCTTCTTTTCTTCTTTTTTTATTCTTATGTCCATACTCCTTCCCAGCTAAGGACACTCCTGTTAAACTGGATGTGAAAGTCAGAGTGCTCTTTGCTCCTTTGAGAATTCCAGCTCTCCACAGAGTGGGAGACTTTTTCCTGTGGTTTTCCTTCAGAAGTTTCTTGTACATATCACAATAGATACCGAATCACTTCCATTCTCTGCTGACAAGGGACTAGCCAGGGAATAGATCTCACTACTGACACCATACAAGAGAGCAGAATGACATATATTGTGAGAGAAAATGATCCTCAATGTAAGATGATCTCACTTTCATTCAGAACAATGGGATACTGGTCCATTTACTTGAAAATGCATTTTAACTCAAATCTGTAAACACATCTTTCTGTATAACAATGTGAGGCATTCATTTTAGCATTCCATGGAGATCAAAATGTTATTGGTTACTTGTATTATTGGCATTTTAATGCAATACATGTCACAAAACGTTCCCTTTTCTTTTCATATTGTCCTTCATATTATGTCATATTTCATCACGCAATGTGCTGTCAACAGACACAGTAGCAAAAGAAAAGCTGATGTGGTGTGACAAGATGGGCAGAGGTTACTTTGATACTACATGATGTAGTTTTCCAGAACATGTAAGCAATGTCATATTCTTAATATTTTTATTAAGCTTTTTATTAAAAGCTTTCTGCTTTTATATAATTTTTATGTAGTTGAGCCACCATTTCACTCTATTCTCATGAGATTTCTAAGATAATTAGGCTTCTTACTTATAAAACTCAAGGTGCAGAAGACCCTCCACTCACTTGAGACTCCCCAAGAGAGTCTTTAAATACTGGAAACAGCAAAGGTTTCAGAATTGGCCTTCTTTCAACAGTATCTTGCATGGTTTCTTGCGAATATGTAGAGAATTTGCATTACTCATATCTGTTGATTTCCAGCTTTCTATCCCATCATCTGCCCAAGAAGTAAAACTGCATTAATCTTTGGATGTGGCTATAGGCACTTGGATAGTAACGCCATCTTTTTGAAAATGGGATTAATTAATTCCCTTCATTTTCTTATTACCTTGCAGTTCATCATTAAATGTATCATGTTTTGCACCTATAGTGTTTCCATAAAATGGGAAGGAGTTATCTGTTTTTGACAGCTGAGCATATATGAATTTAGTGAGTTAAAAATTCTAAAATAGGAAGTCAGGTTTCTTTAAAGGAGGTATAGCTATTAGGTAGTGGTTTAATTATGCATCCAAATTCAATGAAAGTGTGGATTATTACTGTTGTGTTCCATGGAAATAGACACTTTCAAAAGTTTCTTTTTGCTCATTTGTAGTTACTGCTTTCTAGTCATGCTGCTAGAGAGGTACTTGAGAGAAAAGAAGGTAAACAAAATCAAGAACCACCACCCAAGAATAATGGCAAGGAGAAACATCTGTTTTCAGCTGTGTGATCATTGCAAGAATGGGTTAATTCTGGGCTAGTTTTTCTTCTTCTAGTTACAATCTGTGTCAAGCGAATAGATGAATTTGTCCCATTTTCACTTCTCATTACAAGGTTTGTCATGAAAAGTGAGTTATCACGGGATTTTATTGCCTGATGTATTTGGTGAATTATGACAGTGTGCAGAGGACATTTACCCTCTTTTAGTATTGTATGGCTTGATTGACTGACTGTTCCTGGGCATGGAAGGTAGTACATGGGAACTCAGCGCCTTATTCTTTGCATACAAAGTCAAAGATGACTCTTTTCAACAGAGCAAGGAATAGAATTGGATCACATTTTAGTGCACATCAGGATCAGGCAATGTTATCCCTGTGTGGCAATCTTGTAAAATTAAAGAAAAATAAAACTAAGGCTGCAAGCCATGGTAGTAAAAGGGCTTAGCATAGTTAAAACTTTTGGCCTGTAAAATCATTTGCTTTTATGTCGCCTGAGTTCTGACCTCCAGGATGTTGTTTCTCCAGTGCATTTGGTCCTTTGTCTCTGTGTTGAAAATATTGACAAGTACTATTCCTGGTGAGAAACACTGTAATTCGATGGTTTTCTAATAAGATCATATGTCAAGAGGACCATTACCTTCTATTTTTCTGATATTACCAGGATACGTCCCAGAACCTTACCCAATTACAATAACTAGGAAAGAAGGTCAACAAAAAGCAGATAGAACATTTTAACAGCCTGTATATCATGTTTTTCCCCTATCATTCGCCTGCAGCTAGGCTTACTATATTTAATATGTGAGGAGTGGGGAAAGAAGGATTGATTTTACCTTATAGATATACAAGGAACACACATTTCTCTATGTCACATATTACAGATACAGTCATATTACAGGAAATTCCTTCCTATGATACTACCACTAATGATCATAATGACCATTACATTAAGGTTCTCCACTTAATATACATGTAAGTCATAGATATCTATTATATATTGCTCATAACCAAGTTTCAGGACAGACAGGAGGTAAGCTGTCCTGATATGAATGAAGACACTGTAAAGTTGCAGAGGCTTAGAAGTGTAACAGAAGTGCACTACACCAGCCAGCGCTAACAGAGGAGATTGAACCCATGTTGACTGCTCAGTAAACCCACATAGAGTCATGGAATGTTTTGGGTTGGAAGGGACCTTAAAGCTCATCCAGTTCCAACCCCCTGTCACGAGGAGGGTCACCTTCCACTAGAGCAGGTTGGTCCAAGCCCCATCCAACCTGGCCTTGAACACTGCCAGGGATGGAGCATTCACACCTTCCTAGGGCAACCTGTTCTAGGAACATCTGGAACTTTGTTATTTATGTAGGACCTACCAATGCTTGGAGGATAGCAGGTAATATCATCTTAACACTGCTATGCAAGTCCATGTGAAAGACGATGCACAAGCTCCCTGTCTGTCTGAGGAACTGTGAGGGGTTTCAGCTGCTATTCCAACATAACACACAGATGTGAAGTTCAGGGTGAAGTAAATATATAGTGGAATATATATACATATATAATGTAATTTTAATTAATAAATTTAGTGGAGGCCATGCTCTGATGGCTGACTTTGAGGCCAACTGGCATGGTTCATACAAACTTGTTCCTTTTACTTAAAAAGGCCTTCATCTGAAGAATTGATAGGTCCTAACTGAGCTAATGAGCTGGAGAATCTTGCAGGCACTATAAGTACTGTTTACCTTCGTGAGGAGTACCAAACAAAGAGGAATTATTCCTTAAAGAGCTGGGGATCCTTTGTTCAAGTATTTAAAGGACATCAAATGCGTGTATTGCTCTGACACAAAACTTTGTCAGTTTTTAACTTCAGAGAGTAAATTGAATGGATAAGCTATCAGAAGCTGTTCATGGGAGTAGTTCTATAGGCTTTGTGGGACTAAGTTCTGCTTTACTGAGTAAAAGTTGAAAGACTGAGGTCCATAAACTGTGGTCAGTCAGTTTAAAGAATATGGCTGTTCCAAAGAGAACCACCAGCAATTAGTCATGCAGCCCTACCCAAGAAAGCACATCATAATCTCTTTAATCAATCCCCAACAAGGAAATAGCACAGGCAGAAAATTTAGTGCATTTTAATCAAAGGCCACAATCATCTGAATCTAATGTTGCAATGATACTATCAGTCACCAACAATACTGCCTGCCACTGTGCGCTGTGTAGAGGTACAAACAAATCATGCATAAAGGCTATTAACATATTTATCATTAAATGAGGTCTAATACCAGATTTATGTCTAGCCAAAATGTTATTCCTTACAATACAATCCATTAGCTGTGCATAAACATGTTCAAGCAATTTAGATAATGTGGGTAATGGTGGAACAGACTATAGCACTACCCCAGGGTAAAATGATTCAGACCGGTGTCACTCCAGGCTTCACATCCAGAAGTAAACTGACTATTCATAATAGCAGATTAATCATAGGAAAGCAAAAGAATGGGAGAGACAGCAATCAAAGGTGTTGTCATACTCTTAAGTCCAGATTCATTCATTCTGACCAGTCTTAAACAATCCTACTGCTTAGTGAAAAACATGCCCAAAAAGATGGGAGTAGAAAGATAACTTTTTTTTGCCTTATTTGATATTGGACATTGTAACTCTTAGTTCATAACACTTATACAGGCAACTGATCTTGATTAAGTTTTTCAGACCACAATGGGGGATAAGCACTCACCAACTTGAACAAGGAATATGTGATTGATATCACTAAAGAGTCGATAATATGCTCTTGGCATCCAGAAGGATGAGCTCTCAAGCAGTATTAGCAGTAGGATTGTAACTTGATTTATTCTACTGTTTGTGGTTAATACTAGAATAGGTAGAAGTCTAAAAATTAATTTTTGAGGGAATCAAGAAGTTGCACGTTCTTTTGATTTAGAGCAGTGTGGCTACTTTGAAATCATCTAAGCACATTTCAAGACAGTGTACACGAACTGGTTTTAGGAAGGTCTATCAGATGTATTGCCATATTTCTACAACAGTAAATCTGTTGTCTTTCTCTTTGTGGGGAAGAGATTCCTAATCCAATTTTATATTACCAAAATCATAGTAATTTTGCGTGATTATTTTTGGATTCTATTTTTCATTCTGACCATCCACACACTTAGGAGTGGATCCTAGCCAGGATCACAAGGAATAGTTAAATATTGCCTGTATGAAAATTCATGTGCTGCCTGTAGAAACCATGTCCCAGGGATAATTTTCATCAGCGTTCTTTGACTGCAAGAGGAGGAGTGTGTACGTGTGAAGCTGCGGTAAATGTGTTTTATATTATACAGCTGACTGACTGCTGTCTCAGTGAATGTAAATTAAACTGCAAAAATTAGAAATCAGGAACATTTTCTGTAATACAAAGTACAACTCTGAAAGTCTGCTCATGACTGATTTGCTAGCAGTGATCAGGGAATAAAACTAAATTATTTTTTGCAGTTGAGTCTTCATTAAGGGCCAGATTCAAGACTACTTGGATTCAGTAAAAGAGTTCCTTTCTTCCCTTCATCAGATATTTCATTGTACTCTTGTTTAGGCCCCTAGAATTGTATACCCATCAACAGGAGGTACAGCATCACAGCAAAAGCTCTCAAGCTTAAGGCCTTGCTTTCGTCTTTTCAGTAGTCCTGGCAAAGAAACAAAACTGTGATTTGGTTCTGATCCCAAATAGCTCAGTAGAGCATGTTTATTTTCTCAAGCACCATGCAAGTTTTGTAGGGGTTCTTCAGGAATGGTGGCAATCCATATACCAACAAAATGGAATTATACTGAAGCTGTTCATTAAGCAGACGCATTATATCCAGGTCACTGAACTCAGTTGTATACAAAGGATTTAAAAAAGAATAATGATGTAGTATATTGTGGAAACTACTTGAATCCTGAACTTCGGTGAGTCACGGTTTGTATATTGGTTTTTCAAAGTCAAAAAGTAACGTATTTTCCCCCACTTCTTGGAGGATTGTATGCTAGACCATAATGTCTATTGATCACCATTCTTTTATCACTTTCCATTGACCATTTGCGTCTGTAGTTATGCATAAAGACTATTGACTGGGTAGTAATTACCCTCTAATGTAGGTCACCTAAGGTCACTGGTACAAACTTGCCCTTCTTGATTTTTGTTAATTTAGTTTATTGGGATTTTGTTTTTCTCATTTTCAGTTTTGGAATCGATTTCCTTTTTTTTGTGCCTTTTTACAGGCCATGCAATATTTAGGTTGTTTACGAGCTGCAGAGCACCTTCAACTTTATCAGTTGTCTAAGGAATATTTATTTCTGCTGCTACTATATACTAGTCTTTAAGAATATGATATACATTTTCTGCATAAAATCTAAAGTGCGAATAATTAGTGTAAAAAAATGCAACATACTGAGAAAGATTGTTTTTATTTGTTTTCTTTTGGGACACTAGTAGACTGCTACTTGGATTGCATCTCCTCTTCAGAATGCATAATGACTTCAGCTTCTTTTAGAAGTTACTGGTGTGTGAGTAGTATGGAAGTATGTTTGAAAACATGGGACAGATCTTTAATTCTGGTCTTACAGTCACAATAGCTGAGCCAGAATAGGGATTGGGAGTATTAATGTACTACTGAAGTGCTGGGTCCACAAGGAATTGTTGCACTCTGCAAGCAGATAATTAGAGATGAATCTGTGAGATGGGGCTGTTGTTTGATACACTTGTCTGCTATGTCTGAAATCAAATCTTGAGCTGTTTCACGGAGAGGTCATATCTCCCAACCCACTTTCACAGAACCTAGCACACCAGGGGTGTGATCCTCAGAGAGTTTGTCTTTAAGACGACACAGCCTCAGAAGTTATGATAAGCAGTAATAGCACTTATTCGGTCATCAAATTGCAACAAATGTGGGTGACATTCAAGCAGACAGTTTTGGAGGCAGTAAAGTTGATCAGCTAGTGGTTTACTTTTTTATAGACTTCTGTGTATAAGTCTATTTTCATGCTTGCACATACAAAAGACATTAGCATTTCATGGCACATGCATATCTGAAAATTCACCCAAACCTGCTTGAATCACCCCAAACTGCTTTTTTTCTTTTTTTCTTTTCTTCTTTTCTTTTTTTTTTTTTTTCTTCTCTGGATTTCCTTTTATCTAGCTGTATGCTCTGAACTTGTTCATATAAGCTCTGAAACAAACGGAATTTTAATTGTCTCCTTCTCCAGGCAGTTCATAGCAATAGTAATGATGGCTTAATGAGTGACTAAGCAGTTAGGACATGTTTGTGGGAACATTGAATCTATCTCTGTAAATTAGGAGATGCACTTCTAAAATTATCCATTGTAAAAGATATCTGCCTGCCACATAGAGGAAAATGAACCATTTAATTTTGTTGGTAAGTATACTTTGATCTAAAATGCTGTTAGTGATGCAAACTCAGAAAGTTTGCAGAAAATGTGTTGAAACATGTTAGACACCTGATTCTTCGCTAAGTGTAAAATGAGTTTCAGAAAGTGTTTTGTTCATTTCAGGCTTTACAGACTTCACAACTACTGGCCATACTGCTTTGTCTTTGGAAGTCTGAAATTCCCCATTGCTGTTGTTCACACTGACCTTTACATTGGCTTGTTGTCCATACTTGACATGGGTCAGGCAGACAAAAGATGCTTTCCTCTTGTCCATCAAACTGAGTTCTTTCTAATTTGTCCTTTAAGGCCATGTCATGCCTCCTGTGAACCTTTTTAACACGACAAAATCACAGGAGAAGCCTTTTCTTCAGGAAGGCCAGAATGTCTTATTCTCTTACAAAAGCTATGAAAGTGACTTCAAGTATTTACTGCTGCTGCTATGTACAAAACAAAGCAAAGCAAATCATGATGCATTAGAGGTTCATATAGATGAGTTATTCTAGCCCTAAGATAAAACTGCGCTATTTGATATGCGTATGATTTGCCTATCTAAAAATAGTGGTACCATGAAACAGCTATGCATGAGGAGACACTTTCCTGATCCCCTGGGAGGTAGCTATAGTACCAGAGACAGGCAGATGATTTTAGCGGGTAAAGAACAACCCAGCTCCTCTTCAAAGAGCACATTAACTTGAAATTTTGCCCACAGCTACATGTTTTCCAGACGAGAACTGATGTGAGCTTTGGTATTTCAAAGAAAGAACAGAATTAGGGTACGGCTCCTTTCATTAACTATCTGAATATGCCTTGTCCGCTGTCACGTAACATTCTCCTGTGAAGGCAAGCCAGACATGCCTATGGAATGTTTTGCAGAAAATAAATTTTTTTTCTGGTGTTAAATACATGGACCAGAGGTAACACGTGGTTTAGTGTGGCATGGCAAGATGAGACTTTTCCATTTTGCCCAATAGTCAGATGCTGCTACTTGGGTTTTAGTTTCAGGTCTTGATAAGCTCTAATGAAAGTGATATTATTACTCAAAAGAAAGGAGAAAAGCAGAAATTTCAGAAACGTAGGTAAAAAGGGGTAAAAATTGGGCATAGATGAACGAGTGCATGCTAACAGGGCTACTCAGGAGAAGAAAATGTCTACTATAAAATAAAAGACATTTTATTACACTGAAAATGTCTTCCAGTTACCGTGCTTATATATGATGTCAGCTGGCATCCTGACTGTAGGAATTTTTGTAAAGTGCTGAGAATCAGCCAACGTGGCTGAGGTCAGCAGTTAGTAACTTCTCTGAGGATTAGGGCTGAGCTACAAAGTGGAATGTGTCTCAGCTTTTTAAGTGGTTTTGAGAAAAAAGAAACAGCTTACAGTGGTGACCAGCTCTTTGGGCATTTGCAAAATGCAGTTTCACCACATGACTTTTCATTAGTTAAATTAGTTTACACTTCTGTCATATTAAGAAAGCAATTTTAAAAGGCTTAAAGTGGGATTCATTCTGCTACAAATAAGAATGTTAAAGATAAGTTTCTAAACAAATTTGTTGTTTTCAGACCTTTTCTGTAATCGATAAACATATTCAGAGAACAACCTAACCATTCGCAAAGTAGAAATCCAAGGTGATAGCCCAGCAGTATTTACCTCTTTTCTTGAGTATATAAAAAAAGCTAGAGAACGAGCTGAGAATTGATTCCTAACTTGCAGGTGGCTACACTTAAGAGACATTATTCAGTCTGTGATGTATTTTTAAAATAATCATCCCTTTTTGCCCCTTTTTTCCCCAGCTGAACTGATTTCAGGTTATCTCTTATTGAAGGTGTGAAATACAGCCCTGTTCCTTTTAGGATTTTCTATCAGACTACAGTAATCACACTTTCAAAAATCTAGATTTTGGTTAGTAAATATATCTATTCAGCCCGTGAGTTTCATATGGTTAAGTACTAAAGAGTCTGGTAACTCTTATTTAGCCAAAATTGCCACTGATTTTAGGCATTCTCAAAAATGAAGCATCAGACCCTATATTAGGGCCACTAAGTTCTGCTTAGCTGAAAGGCATATTGCATTTTGCCTGATCTCTCCCTATAATTCTTCTTCTAGTTGTGTTTACTGATGGAATAAGGACAGCTAGAGGACTCTTACCTGACCAGCTCATTCAGCAGTATTAAGTGAACTTTATTTTATGTTCAGACAGTTTAGCAATGATGCCTTTTATATGACTAATTTATGTCAAACATGTCAAGAGTGTTTTTTCAGATGTACTGCATCCAGAATGGCATCAGCTAGCTGCTGTTCAATACACAGCTGCATACCTAAGTGAGCAAAGTATTAAATGTATCTATCAGGCCTGAGGCATTCTTACTAAGAAAATCCACTAGAAGAAAAGACATACAGGACCTCAATGTACAAAGTGGATTTTCTTGAGAACTTGCTATAATTTCTTGTCTTTCAGCATCCCTTATTGCAGTTTTATTTTATGGGCAAAAGCCATAGAACTTAAATTTTTTGTCCCGTTCTGCTAGGGAGAAGACAAAACCCAGTGAGAATTTGTAACGTAGCATAAAAAGAATGTGTAGTATTTATAGGATAATTCATGTGGCATTTATAATGTTGTGATCATTGTCATGAAGTTCAGTGTTGTATACCAATAAGGTGTTAATGACTCAGGTGTGAATTATTTCACTCAGGCTGTTGCTGGGTTTTTAGACACTGTTAATATTTGCAAGAACACTGAAGGGACCTAAATGCTTCAGCACCATTTGTAAAGTCTTACCATACAGCAAGATTCAGGCTCCCAGCTGAGAGGTTTTTGCAAAGGATAGCAGTTATTTGAGAGTATTTAAAAATGCATACTTTTTAAAATATTGGATCATGCTAGGTGCTCAGTTCACAGCAAGATGCCTCTCTACCCCTCATTGACAATAGGAGGATCATTTCCATAATACAGGGAAAGAAGAAGTTTATTCCTTTTTAGCTATCCTGATACCTTCATAAAACAATGGAAGAATTTATTGTCAGTGTAGTCCTAGGTACCAAAACATGTAATAAAACCATGCCATTGGGAAGAGTTTGAGGAATACTAGGTCAGTTTGTAGTGCAATGCCTCCGAGACTTCCCTTATGTTTGAAGCACCACATCATTCTCCAAAATCATCTGCTCTTCTAGCTACTTCTCTGTTGAATAGATGGGTACCTTCAACACTGGCTTCAGGTTACGTGTTTGCTACTCTTCTCTTTAGGTCACTGTATTCAAAAATATAACATTAAAATAAGCTACATCTCTTCAAAATTGAATAAAATATTTATCTGCAGTGTGGCTTTAGCTGTTACAATATTGAACAGAACACATAAATGTAGGTTATGTATTAAGCCCTGTCATGATTCCTCAAGACTGGAAAGGTTTCAGATTCAAAAGGCTGAAATAAGACAGACATCTTCATGTTCACAGAATCACAGAACAGTTAGGGTTGGAAAGGACCTTAAGATCATCTAGTTCCAACCCCCCTGCCATGGGCAGGAACAC
>JANEMJ010034564.1:0-11230 GCA_024361745.1 Cacatua alba | reverse complement strand
CTGGGGGCCGCAGCCAGACGTCCCCACCAGAGCATCCCAGATGAGGTACAGAATTCTGTTTTCACAATCAAATTCATAGAAGTAAAATCCATTTTAAAAAGCATATTCTTTCTTATTTTTAAGGGACTCCTATATATGGATAGGAATTCTTGTATACAAAAATTTATTTTTATAAATAAATGTTTCCTAAAAACTACGTCTTAACTGTCTGAAATCTAATGTACTACTTACATCTGTATGAGAACAATTTAAGAAGGGGAGAGAAGCAGACACTAATCTACCAAGTTACTAAATAGGAAAATCTGAAGCAACTTCCCATCGAGGTAAAATCTGAAAAACTATTCTGTCCTTCTGAAATACTGTTCACAAACTATCCAACATAAATACCTAACTCGACTATTTGCCAAAGTAGTAGTAACAATGAGTTTACTGAAAAATACTATTTTTTTCCATTGGTTTTAAAGAGTGCTCTATTAACTAAGACCAATTTCATTATTTTAGTAAAGAAATATGCTTTACAGACACACAGATGCTACTGAGACGAATCTTCTTAGAAACTCATTAAAAAATACTACTTTACTTTTAACCAGTGTAGAAAAAGCCTGTCCCTGACTCCAACAGAAGAAAACTATTACCCCACAAAATCTGGATTGACATTTCCTAAACATCTTTACTATAGCTATGAAGAGATATAGATTATTCCTTTCTGGCCACAAGAGGCAGCATTACAATTTTAAATTAAAACATTCTCAAACTGAATAAAATATTTTACATGTGGTTAGAAAGGGGAAATGTGTCCATTTTACATTTTCCGTGCAAAAAAGATGAAGACAACCTATTCTGTAGTTGCCATTTAGTAGGAGAGACAAAGGTACCTTTTGGCAGGTTTAGTCAACATGACAACTGCAATTATGTGGTTCATACATAAGCAATCTTTGCTGAGTCTTAATCTTCGTATCAGATTTTAGGTGAATGCTCAAGTCTAACACAGCCCAGGGGCTAGAAAACTGCATGATGTTTTGTGATACACATAGTTACTTCATCTCCTTTGCTTTTCTTACAAAGTGCTCATGGTGGCACTGCATTTTAATTCAATATAAATATGTCATCCTACATAAAGCAACATTTCGTAGTTTTGTAAAGAAACTCTATAAAGTATACCTGTTAGGCTGGATAGCAAACCGATTTTTCCATTTTGGCTTCTCACCAAACCATCAGTTATGTACACAAACCCATGGTGCCAACACAGGGAAAAGCACAAGTCAGTCTCTACTTCTAATGACCTAGAAAAGCTGAACTGCATTCCTCAGGTAAATGGACACACAGTTAATCTGATGTTCACTGCAATATATAGGATGGACAGGTATTCTCCCTTTATTCTGCCTGAACTCTGACATTAGTGACACAACTTTGCTTCATAAATTCCTGGACTTCATCAGAATTTTTATAAAAAAAAAATAAAAAGCTAGGCTTTCAATCAAACTTGCTTTCAAGACCTGATTTATGCCATGAACATGTTTTATTAGAAATTTCAGGAAATTTAAAGAGCACAGTACACCTACTACTGACCTTAATGACCATACACATTAGCACTCCTCTTTCCAAAGCAAAAGTTGGAGAATATTTGCAATAATACTGCCAAAAGTGGTACTGACACCAAACTTAATAATTTGCTATCCTTAAGCTTAGTATGAAATAAGGAACATATTTTCCTCACGAAGTTTTCTTTTAACCATCATACTCTGAGGAAGAAAAATTACTAAAATGATCCATCATCTTTGAGCATCTAGTTCTTCTGACAATGGATGTATGGCTGAAGAAAACCCTTGTTGGGAGAAAATGACTGTTTGTCTATCTTTTTGGCATGTCATGTACCTAACAGATTAGCTCAACTCAGAAATGTATAACAATCATGCATACTAAAAACTGGTGGATGAGTGAGACTCCATTATATTGATGTCTGGGCTTCTTCCATGTGAAAGGTCAACAAGCTAAGTGAGAGTACTTTAAAGACAAAGAGAAGAAGACACTAACTCTTCTGTTGGCAGAGCTCTGGTTGTCCTCATTAAAACCAACAATTCAAAGACAAAAGTAATTACCTGATGAGCTTGCTTAGATAATATTTTGGAAGACACTGATTTTCTGCTTTGTCGTCAGCACTATATGTCTTTTCATTAAGTGGAAACTTATAATCAGTTTGCAGAATAGGATTTGAATTATTAGGTTGGGAGCCTGGCAAATAAGGAACAGGCTGTTATGGTCTATTTCCCTCTCTTGTCAACAGTCAACAATTAGATCCAATTCCTTAGAAGCATAAGAGATAAAATGACCTTCTGAATTCTGTTTATAAAATTGGATACTTACAGCAACACTGAAAGGAGAAAACTAAGAAGGATAGGCACTGGTGAGATGAGTTTGCCCAGAGACATCAAGTAATCTTCAACAACAGGATTAGAAGTAAAATACTGCATATCACAGGGTATCATAACTACATTGAGAAAGCCCTTTTTATTCTTTTTTACTGGATTTGGTGATGAGTTGCAGGCACTGTAACACTGTGTGCTTGAGTGGTGATCCTAATGGTGGATCAACAAAAGCAGCTTCTTATCCAAGGATCCCCAGCTATCCTAACTTATAAACACCGTAGAGGAGAGCATTTTCTAACTACCTCTGATTTTAATTGGTTACTACTTCCTTATCCATTTTTCAAAGCTGGACCACTACTTGCAGTTAGGTAATTTATGAGAAATTGAGCCTATAGATGTTGGTAACATAGAGAAATCACTTCCACAGCTGACTAAATCTAGAAACTATAGATGATTTCTACTGGTTTTCACCTTCTTGTAGTTCAGAAATTAGGAAAGTAATCTGAAAAGAAACAAGGAGTAGCAAATGGTAGGTGATATGACAGATGATGCCAAAGCATGAAAGTAAACTGGGAATATTTATTAACATTAACATGTTAACATTAAATGAAGTAGTAGAAACCATTTTCAAAGCATACATAGAAAACAGTTTTTCAGGAAGTGTGTACTTAACCTGTGAAAATCCTTTCCACAAGTCATGTGAATGCTTAATTTTACATGGGTTCAAAAAGCAATGGGACAACAAATGGCTGTTGAATACAAAAATGAGTTTGCCTCTGTAGACATTCAAACCCACCTGGGCTTGTTCCTTTGTAACTTGCTCTAGGTGGCCCTGCCTTGGAGCGGGATTGGACTAGACGATCTCCAGAGGCCCCTTCCAACCCTAACGATTTTGTGATTCTGAGGTTTCAGGAGGACTTGAATTAAAATAGTGAAAGCTGAGAGAAATTCTGGAGACATTTTAGTGCTGTTTATTATAATCTTTTTTTTTACTTTCCCCTATCCAACCTGTTTTTAAGCGGTGACAACCAGATTTACTGCTGTTCTATGTGCCCTCTAGACATTAAATGTTTGCTCAGTCCCACAGTCTGTTTCCCAAAGGAGTAAAATTTGTAGCAAGTCTCGCACGGAATAAATGCAGAACAAATCGAGCATCTAGAATAGTGACCTTTGCCAGCGTACAGACAAACATCACATTTTGACATGTAGGAGACTTGCTGCCCAAAACCTAGTCCTGTGGTCTTTGCAATCATTCGTAAAAACTTCAGAATTTAAACTTTAACTTGTAATCTTTAGTTTGTGCAATATTAATTCATAAAAAAAAAGTTATTCTTTTGAGAATGGGAAACTGGATGGAGAGAAAGCCTAGCACTATACACCATAGCAATGGCACAATGCTTTTTTTCGCTCTCTCATCTCTCCATTTAGTATTTGTCAATTATGATAGACTCAGAAAGAAGGCAACCTACAAATGGGTGGTAGTATTAGAAAAGAACACACAATCTGCCTCAGAACAGACAAAATGCACAACTAAAATATAGTCTTCAGGCATTAAATAGGTGTTGCAAGTTTGCCCCACAGATAGAATGGGTAACTCTTTCCTCCTGATCTTTACTGCAGAACTGCACTTCTGTCAAAAAAAAGATCATGATGTGGAAGCAATCCAAAGGAATCTCAGTATAAGTTCTATCAAGGTTCCAGGAGGATAAACAAATAGTAGTCTTTCTATGGATATGATCTTTTTAAAAGCCATGAGAGACTCAGTCCTTTGCAGATAAACTTGCCAACATGCAGGCTATGTATCCCTGTTATTCAGGTTTACAAAACAGTTCCACATTCATCCACTTTCCACTACTTTACCACCCTCTCCATTTTCTCCCCACCCCCTAATTTCTTACTACCTTTTTGCTTCTAACAGGGAGAGACCATAATGAGGAAAGAGACCATAATGAAGGGAAAGTTAAAGAAGACTGTAATTAAATTGGGTACTGCAAATGGACAAGTACTCATTAAAAATGACTGCCCTACTTCAAGCCCTACTTTGTCCTGGAAGACCTACAGCAATAGACCTTATCAACCCTAAGAATTTATGCTTTTCACAGTCTAATATAAGTGTTGGAACTTGTGACCTTTGGATTCTAGCAGCACATATCACTAGATCATCAATCAGTTCAGTAACTGAAATATCAAGACAAGAGCTTCAAAGTAGTTCATTCTGATTCTTGCAAGACAACAGTGTAAAAAAGAAAATTTGCAGGTAACAACATATGCGAATTTATGAGTCACAATTAACATACACACACACCCTTTTCCTCCCTTTCTCCAAAACTCCAAAATGATTTAGTGGCAAACTGGTAGAATTTGGTAAAAAAAAACAACCCAAAAAACAAACAGGTTAACTTTTAATCCTTTCAAAATTTGTCCTCTTCGAATTGGGATTCTATCCCAATCTAGTTCTTCAATATATGACAACTGTGGAATAACAGAATAGCCTGGGTTTTTTTGGCCTAGTTTCACATTCTGAAACGTTTACTGTGTTTTTCTTAATCCTTAAGTTGCATATTCATTGCCATATTTTCGTCTAACTGCTGTCACTTATATTGTCATGCACAAGGGCAAATCAGGGTCAGTTTATGTAAGCGGCATCAATCTGAAAAACTTCATCAGTCTTTATTTCAAGGCATTATGCAAAGAACGCTGACATTAAGAGAGCCTTAACTGACAGCAAATGAAATCAATCAGCAAATCCCTAAGCCATAATCTTGCTCAAGTTGTAGATAACCCTTCTTCTTCCAGGTCTTTAACTACAAGGCCCACCGAATGCAGTATCTAGGCAGAAATGTTTCCCTTGATTTCATTACAAAATTCTTGCACTAATACAGTGCATTGTCTAATCATTTTTCTCTGTAAGCTATCGACAAGAACAATAGATAGAGTTATGTTTTATAATGATGGAATACTAAGCAGTTAAGTGAAAAAAGGCTAAAGAAAAGATTCAGCATTTGAAGAAGTTTGGGTTTTTTTTTAGTTTAAATGTAATTAAGAATAGAAAATAGTTTGATTCTGTTTCTGCTACTAAGGTATTTGTGTAATAAAGCCTATTCCTTATTAATTTCTATTGCTCAAGACTCACTTGCTCAGCATTTCTTCTTAGTTCTTTAAATTAAAAGAACCAGTACAAAAAAAATAAAACTCCAGAAAATTCCTAATCTTTCACAGTATTCACTTCATGAATACATTTTGTAACTCACATAATTATCTACAGTTTAACAGTTACGCTTCTGAAAGGGCTTATCTGTGTTACACAGTACACACCACACACAATATCAAACAATACAGTCACATCCAAGCTACACAGTGGTTATCTGGTAAAATCACTCCTTTTCTGAAGATTCTGTGCACAGATAATCCCATGCAATTCTGAAAGGATTTCTGAAGTAACAAAAACTGCCTAACAAAAAAGGTGTTGTGAAAACTATTTGTTATTTTCTGTTATAAAACGATGCTTTATTTCTGTAGTTAGAGCTTTTAGGAGTCTGCCCTTGTTCGTTGAGGCAGCTTTGGGTACAGAGATCACCATGTCTCTAGAGCAATTGTTCTCATAAAAGAATAGTGACTAGAAGTTAAGAAAGATGCTTTCTTCTGTACAGTGCAGCAACCTGGTAACCAGCTGGAAAAAAAAACCCAACCATGCCAGAATTACAAGCAGAACCAAAACTAAATAAATAAACTTGGTGAATTAAGATCATGTTTTACACAGCTCTTGCAGAGCTTTCTTACATTACCAGCACAGATCCTTCATTAAAGATTACTCACATGCAACAGATACAAATGTATGAAAAAGTGGACAAATGCAAGTGGTTACATGATTGCCTGACAGGGTCAAGAAAGAAAGTTTTCCATTAAGAAAGGTTACTGAAAGGTTGAATTATTATATATTAACATTGGCATTCAAGATAATCAGCAGCAGATCTTAACTGAAAAGTTTTTACAAAACTAATAGTGCATATGAAAGAGGCTGGACAAGAGTTAGTAGTTTCACAGTCATAAAGAGACAGAAAGATCAATTAATCAGTAATTGATTAATTGGTGATTACAGATACTGACTTCGATATTTACAGTTCCATAGTGCCAAAGACTTAACAGGGCTGGGGTGCAGTCAGTGCTCCAGCTAATTGGAAGCCTTCTGAGAAGGTTCTTCATATAGTTTCTATTTGTTTATTGGAATGAAGAAAGGGAAAGGAAGAAACAAAAAAAGTGAAAGGGTTGCTGAGAAAGTGAGGGAAAGAAGCTAATG
This sequence comes from Cacatua alba, assembly GCA_024361745.1. Lineage (NCBI taxonomy): Eukaryota > Metazoa > Chordata > Aves > Psittaciformes > Cacatuidae > Cacatua > Cacatua alba. The sequence goes on along the minus strand of JANEMJ010034564.1, from coordinate 4,567 downwards.
ATAAGAAGGGAGAAAATGAGGAAACAGCAATGAAAAGCCCATAGGGGACAGGGAGGAAAAGACTGCTAAAAGAAAAGCTGTGAAGAGGAGAAGAATTTGAGAACATGGTTAACCCACAGAAAGGAGAAGGGGTGTGAAATTCAAATTATAGAATGAAAATTTCCAACATCACCAGCATTTTGAAAATGCCTCACTTTAGGTTTTAAATGGTGTTTTGCTGACAAACATTAATGTCAGGTTTTAAAGGAATCATAGTTAAACTAAATTATGCCAAAATGGCTCAGATACTAGCTGAATACATTCAAGGAGATTAGAGTCCTTTACGTTATGTCTCTTCAATCTGGTTATTCAGATTTTACTCAGATGTTAATTACTGTTTCATAAGCCCTGCACCAACTTTATTTTGAACAAAATGAAGTTTGCAAAAGTCAGGGTTGCAAGAGGCCACCCCCCTCTAATGAGATTAAAACATTTACTTATTTATGAGCATTTGAACTCGAGGTGCAAGAGCAAAGTATCATTAAGTCAATAAAGAATCGCTTTTCTCTTTAAACAGTATACAGGAAGGTAGGTTTGTGGTCAGTTAAGCAGCAGCACATATTGACACTAGGTAGGAAATTAGTCCTTTTGGAGAGGAGAAGAAAAGAGGGGTAGAGCAGCCCAGGTGCTGTTGATAGCAGCTCTTGAATTCCTGGAGAATGAAGACCTGGTTTTACTCAACTACAGCAGCAGAGTCTGATTCCAGAGGAGGCAGCTTTCTGGCCTCTGTAATGCAATGGATAGGTCCTTCTGTGGTTGAAATGGTGGAAGTAAAAGGAAAACACTACAAGTGTTTACATGTCAGGTGCACGCATATATAAAAGCACTATCTTCAAGACTCCCTTATAAAGGTTTCTCCTTTCTGAAGTATTAAGAGAAAAAAAAAAACTCCAAACCCACGATTAATTGTTCTTTTAACAGCCATGCACTAAAAAAATAAAGAAAAAGGCTCCAAAACAGAAGTACAAGATTTAAAATACTAATAATTCAGTTTTCAACCAGTCACTCCACAATTAATTCACCCCATTAAGTCCTCATACCAGAAATGATTTATGTTTGAAAGACTTGCCCTATGCAGTGGATAAAATCTAATGACAGAAATATAGTCTTACCTTTGAAATCACTTGCTTCCTCAATTTGGTAAGAATATTTTATTGACAAGTAAACATGGGGATGAGAAAGTATTTATTATTTTAAGAAAAATTATCAGCAGAATTATGCATATCTTTTACTTTCTAATCTATCCATTATAAATCTGAAAGTAATGAACAAGTGAAAATAAATACAAATTAAGAAGCTTCTAATACTTTAAACTACATTTATATTTCCCAATTAATTAGAAAAAGTGGACCTACAATACAATCAGATAATGTATGACTAAATCATACATGAATACATAATTTACACAAAATAAATGGTAGGAACGTACTCCTTCACAAATTTATGATTATACACTAACACTGAAGATAAGTCAGTACTTGACTACATTACTACAACTACTATAAGCCGCTATGTTATTACTTTTCACTTTTCATTTCAAACTACCTCAAAACACCTGAGCAATGCAAAGTAAGTATAAATCCCACATGGACTTCCTAAACCTGCATGAACAGATGGACACATGCTGGGGACAGGGACAGCAACACAGAGGGAGCAAAAGGCAGTGGGGGAGAGAAGCTGAGAGAAAGGAAGAGAGCCAGTGGCAGGGTGACAGTGTGGACAGAGAAGGTGAGAGGCAGAGTGAGCAGCGCAGCCACTGCAAGCATGAGACAGCAGCAGAGACTGGGAGAGAGATGAGGCAGAGCAGCAGGCAGAGATGGACCAAAGGAAAGCATAAGTGTGTGTACAGCAGGGGCATCAGGCGTGGCAGGGATAGCAAGAGCAACAGCAGCAGAGAGAGTGTGCATGTGGCAGTGCACACGCAGCACTGAGCAAGTGTGCTGCACGCATGCAGTGGAGAGTGTGCACATAGGACACGGGGAGAGACAATGTGCAGGAAGGAACGAGAGCATGTGGCAGAGAAAGGGAAACAAAAAGAGTGGGAGACAGATGAGACAAAGTGAAAATTATCCATCTCAAACCCACCTGGAGGACAGAAAGCACATCACAAGTGGTAGTACCCTTCAAAATTAAGGGAGAGCTTAGTAATGGAAAATACAGATTTACCTACTCAAGTCATTGGTTAGAATAAACTAAAATTTTCCTAATATGCAAGAGATTCTAAAACAGTAAGGTCAATCTTACATCTCAAGTGAAGAGCAGCACACAAATAAATCCCTTCTCCTAAGATCTATAAATAAAACATGTACAGATTTGTGTATACGCACCCCTTTTAAACCAGAACCCTGCCTATAGTCTCATCTTCACATCTGCTTTTTCATACACTCCATAAATGCATTAAACATTCACATCCTCGTTAAAGTCACTTACAAAACTTGCCCATTTGGAAAAAAGTGCAATACCTCAAAGAGTAAAATTATATGTTTGCTATAGCTTTGAAAGACTCTCACCTGGTATTTATCAAATATCAATCCTGTGAAAAAGCAACACAAGTTCATCTGTGAATATTGGTTCTCTTCCAAACCAACATCCGGAAGTCACATCATATCCTTTAGCTAGCAGAGATTAGAGGAGGAAAAGGCCCACCACGCCAAATAGTCACCAAAAGCAAGCACCACAAACTAATAGTGCCAATTAATAAAATATGCAAATGGAGACATAGGTCAAAGTAGTTCCCATGACACAGAAAATGATTACTCTTTCCCTAAATGCATATCTGTAAGCAGCTACCATGTGTGAACACCAGTCGCTGGCTGATCACACAGACGTATGCATGTCTTTCACACACACAGCAGATATGATTCTGTCAAGCATGGCTAGTTTCTTGTTGCCACTGGTTTTCACTGACAATGACTCAATAGATCTGTTACTTCTGTGTATTAGAACATTTGGGACATGCTTCATAAAGACAGTTTAAAGCAACTATACTTGGTTTAAAGTACACCTCCGGTACCTCCTGTAAAACCAGCCTGTAACAGTAGATACAGAGCATAATCTTACACAGGACAAAGCCACTGATTTGTATGTTGTTAGCCTCTCCCTGTCTGGAAATCAAGCACTTACACATCAATCATACATTATACTGTTTTGCAGTATAATGTATGGCTACTGCAAAACTTGAAGCAATTTTAGGTATCAGACTGGAAGTTTCTTCCATAGAAGTTCTTACCCTTCTGCATGTAGAACTCCAAATAGTCGAAATTTATCATGAGAGAATACCGATGCTTAATTATTTATATATGAGTTTAAAACGTATCTTTATTTAGGGACTTTATGTATTGTTTTTCAGATCAAACTGCTTGCAACAAGTATTAATTACATATTTGATGTGAAAGTACTTGAGACAATTCAGGCTGAATCTTCTGAATAACCACTTTTTCTGTGAGCCAATAACATTCTTTCAGACGAGAGAGTTAAGAGAACATTATCCTCTTCCTAAAGGTATAGCATACTTCGATTTTGTACTTTATAAAGTGTTTATAACCTTCACTGGCTAATTTAAATAGTCATCTGCCAATCAAGACTACTAGTATTAGGAATCCCATGTTATTTCAGTTGCTCTTTTTCACCCTATATCCTGTAGTTATTGGACACTTTATGTACGGTTCCACTTTCTGTCTTCAGTGGGAACATTAAGGCACGGCCACAGCAGCACACCTTAAATCATGTCCTCACTGAGTTCACAGTCAATCACCCTAGGTTCATCATGCCAATCTTCTTTGCACTTGTCTCCAATAAAGAAAGCATATTTTTCCGAGGAAACTTTCATATAGAAGTAACAGCAATCTAAAAATTCTGAGACTTCCCATTTTCCCAGTGACAAGGAATATAGCTCCATAATGCTGCTGAGCCCATCCAGTAGATTAAGGATAGCAGACTGCATTCAGAAGGCCTTTAACAGCCACTTGCATTCTGAAAAATTTGGAATAAAAAATGTGTATGAGCATAGAAATATACTAGCTTTTTTTTATTCCCCTCATATGATGATGAAGTGATACACTGAACCAATGGATATCAAGTTATTATTAATTACTGATTCCAGCCACCTACTGTGAACTGTATGCATGAATAATAAAAGTAAAACAATGCAATCTCCTCAGTACTCAACAGTTCTCATAGCCAGTGCTTCATCCCTATCATGCTGTCTAAATTAGGATCTTAATTTTTATGATTTTTTTTTTAAGAAACCACAAAACGTCAACAAATCTAGACTTGGAAAATAACTCCTTATGTCTCACACTTGCAGTTAATAAGGCCTTTAATCGCAATGCAGACTATAAAATATATGTAGTAGCGGTTACAGAGACCGTGCATGCAAACAATTCCACTGGTATGAGTAAGAGCCTATAAGGGGCCTATAAGGATGCTGAGGAGGGACTCCTCATTAGGGACTTTAATGATTTAGGGACTGTAATGATAGGACAAGGGGTAATGGGTTCAAACTTAAACAGGGGAAGTTTAGATTGGA
>JANEMJ010034563.1:0-12189 GCA_024361745.1 Cacatua alba | reverse complement strand
TGAGTATAACTTCCTGGAGTGGGGGGAAAGGTCTTTATGATTTTTCCAGGGTTATGAATACATAAATAACAATGGTCACTTAAGAAGGACAGAAGCTTTGGGATTAACCTTTCCACACATTTCCAAGTAACCTGTTGACCCAGTAAAAGATACTTTTTTCTTGTTTGCTCTCCACATCAATCATATCTATCGGAGATGTAAACATTTCACCATCTAGTTCAAAATGAAAACTAGAAAATAATCACTCGACCTTTACAATTAGTTGTTTACACTCAGGCTGCCTCTTGGTAAATGGTTACTACAAGAACCCTTGTGTAAGAAATGAATAGTTTAGCTAAGTCATGTATTTCTCCCATTTCAGCCATGAGTTCATTCTCCTTGGCAGGTTTACAATGACCTTCCCCACTGCTTGAGGTACATGAAATCTCCTCCCCGCCATGGCGTCTCCATCAGGATGGGTTTAAGTTCTAGTAGTCTTTGCCAGTGAGAATGTCAAGCCATGATACAGAAGATACTACTTTTCTTTTTAAACCCTACGACACACAAGTTTGCTTTGGAGAGAGAAGCAGCCCACATGAGGCTACATTATTGCGTGCCAATGTCTGGAGCTTACAGATAAGTTACAAACCTTTCCCATGCAAGTTTTCCAACACAAAAATAAAATTCCTTGTCTAAAGTGCACCAGCATCCCATGAAGACAGTCACCAGTTTCCACTGGCATTGGGATGGCCTTTTCCTTTGTTCCCTACCAAATATTGTGTAAGAACTAATTAAATTGCCTCTGTTTAGACACTGGTCCATCCAGGAGAGTTTTGCTCATGGTTGATTAGTAAATGCAGCTATTATTTATAAATCATGAGTCAGATTGAGGGATACAAAAATATTTCTACTGTTACTTTAGAGGAGCCTTCATCATCTAGTAAATAACCAGTGAACAAGGATGGAAAGGGATGGTGAAGGAAAGGGAGGCAGGAGCTGATGAAGTTGTCATTGCCCTTGCAGTGGCTATGCATGAGCTGAGGTGTCCCAAGCAGCCTCAGCACTCATCAGCTGCCAACAAGAAAACCAGTGGGATCAATGAAAGAGGCTTCACTGGATTGTGGATAAATAATTTAGAGTCTAAGGTAATTAAAGGAATGATCTGGCTTCTGGCTCTTAACTTATGTCACTGAATTCATGCTGCCCACAGCCAGCTGCATTTATGGTATCACACAAATTGCATTGTCTACTTTACAGTCATTCAGGTTTATGAAAAAGAGCATGTGCAGTATTTGGGATATAATGAGCACCAAACACCAAATTGTACCTTTAATTTGTACACACATTTTCCATGAATATATATGGAAATCAGCAAATCAAAACTTAATTTCCTAATCAGCAGTGCCACCACTGCTGCTTGCAAGGAAATGTACATCCAAATTCAAAATAATCAGAACGGAGACTTCAGAAATACAAAAAAAATCAAAGTTTGCAAGGGCATGATTTCACAGCACAAAAGGATTTGCAATGTGTAGCTTAATTATTTTGATTAAAATGCTAAAATATCACATAAGTATCAGTTTGGCAAGCATGGCATGCCACAGCTATTCAGTCTGAGTGCTACTAGAAAGTTATGTTTCTATTTGCAGAAGAGAAACAAATAAACAGTCATAAATAAGATTATTTTTCTGTACAGGATGGCTAAGCGCTGGCATCAGAGATGCTATCAGTTCTCTTCCACTCAGCCCCAACAGCTTCCTTTAAAACAGCTTTGCAATCGTTAGTGGCTTTTTAGCCCTATGACATTCTAGCAAAGCAAAAGGAGCTGCCCCTACTTCATGGGAGGAGGAGGTGGACTCTGCAAGTTGCCCAAGGTGAAACAAGAAGTCTGTGGCCAAGATATATGCTTCATGTCTTGGAATAAGAATTAGCAAAGCTCTAGACAATTTAAGTTCTGCCATTGCCCAGCCCTGCTAATGCAGCTGAGCTGTGCTGTGGAAAACTATACATCTCTCTGTCCTCATACCTGATAGCAGAGTAAATGGGGCCGTGGTGCAGAAAAATATTAGCATATTTTAGACTATAGAAAATTAATATTACTGCATTTTAGACTATCTTGAAGATGGGTAAATGTGGCCAGTGAATGTTTTACCGCTTCCTTCCCCAAAGGAACCCATGTCCCTAGATAAGGCATTTGTGTCATGTAAATTAATTTGCCTTAAAACATTTGTCTGTTTGTTCTACTAAAGAGCCTTCTTTCATGATTTTAATGCCAATAGGGATTTCTCATCCTCTCAATTTGAATTAAGTAATTTTTCTAGTGTATTGAATTATGGAGTTACAGCTAACATGTCTTTGATTTACTGTCCCCCTAGAAGCTGAACAGGCCTCTGCTGCCACCCCAGCCAGACAGGGCTCAGAGCCCTCCACCCCTCAATCACCGCTGCTGTATTAACATAAATAGAAAAGGATGAGAATTTACCTTTGGCTGCTGAGCTGCATATTGTGGAAGGAGCAGATACACTTCCTGTGCGGCCACCCTGCACTGGGGCAATACCTTTTCAGTTTAAGATTTCAGTTCCCTCTACAGTGATACGCCTCTTATGGGGCTTGAGCTCACTACCCACACTCAGCATCGCAGTCCCCTTCCTTTTCCTTCCCCATAGGTTTCCCTTTGGCTTGAAGTGCTGTATTTCAGGTTGTATTTCAGCTTCTCTTCAAAACAGTCACAATTAAAATCTTCCTTAAGAAACAAGCCTCCCCTTTGACACACACCTTTTCCTCTCGATGGAGGGATGTGAAAAAGTGTGAGAATTGGCAACACTGAAAATAAGCAGTGCCTCTAGGTTAACACAACATAGGAATTCCCAGGCGGTTAGGATTTACATTCAACTCCATCAAAGTGGGGAACGATTTCAGTCTGGTCTATCAAGTCACAAACTAATACTTTACCATAGATATATTTCAAGGAGGTCAATCAAATTAAACAAGTAGGCTAATGAGATAGAAATTCAACACAGTGAGGAAAAAAACCCACGAAAATTCTTTCTTTGAGAGTACAAAACTGGATCCCTAGTTAAGAAAGTAGATGCTCAGATGCTTTTATTAATGTTAGAGAACAGCTGAAATGGGGCAATAGTTGGCAGGGACTGACATTGGGCTAATTTAAACAAACTAAATCCAAAGGAAACTCGTGCTTTCATAAAGCATCTCTCTGTTCACATTCCTCTATCCCAAGCACAATTTATAAAACCAAAACCACCAAGCAAACAAACAACCCCAAACCAAAAATATACTATGAAAGGATTTGAGGAGTTTATGTTGTTGAATTGTTTATGTCTAAAAACAAACTTCTGGGTTTTGGTTTTTTTTCCCCAGAATACACACACTGATAAAAGTTCCCACAAGTTAAATGACAGAATTGTCTTCAAACAGCAACAGCACCAAAGCTTACTGCTAATGAGTTGCAGATCTGCATCATAATTGATCATCCAGATTTCCATTTACAAAAGAAGGATGTGGTCAACTGGAACAAATAACGTTACAGAGCCAAAAAAATAATAATTAAGAAGAAATTTGCAGAGTCGAGAGTACAGTAACTGACATAAATATCAGCCTAATTGCTGAAGACACGATGCATGAAAAGACCAATCAATATGGCCAATGTTTCATTCTTTGTCTGACTCCAGAAATTATATGTGGTAATATCAGCTTTAATTGTACACGCCCCGAGAAATGTTCGCAATGGTGTTTTCATGCTTCTTTCCCCCTTTAAACAAGCAAAGTACTTGGGACGCTATTTTCATTCTCTCAAGTAATAACGCACGCACACACACAAACAAAGAAGATAGGGAAAAAAATGACACAAATAAAAGAAATTAAGCTTGCCATAATGTCTGTGTTTCATGTTAACAGGCTCACTGTCCTGCTGGGTTGTCCATAATACTCTATCACAAGCACTGTCAGGGGCCCATGCTGGGTGGCTAATTAAAACAATTACAAAGACAAAGAAGGTATCAATAGCATTCCAAGCAGCAAACAAAGAGATAAAGTAGTGAAGATTTAAATCATCAATGGTTGATCTCTCCAGGATAGTTTTGATGTGGGGACCACGTCCCCAACACTCTCCCCTCTCAAAACCAGGGAGCTGGATGGTTCACTTGCTATTATTTCATTACAAAAGGTGTGGGAATAGCTAGCTCTTTAAAAGTGGCTTCTAAAAAACTCCGGTGAAATAAGGCTTTACTGTTTGGAAGTTTCTGTCTTGCAAACTTGGGATAGTTTTGCATTCTGTTTTACAAGATGATTTGTTTAAAGCTCACCAAACAGATTACAGCTTTTACCCATAAAACCCAGCTCTTTTCTACCAGCAATTACAGACATAAAATAGAAATGCTTCAGTTTTAATTCTAGGTTTTCACAGGCAGGGAGGATAAACATATATCATGGGGGGAATCAATAGAAGGAGAATAGATGGCTGCATAAATTAGGCAAGTTTCTCAGATTCTGTTAAAGATTCTCCCAAAAGTTTTGATAAAGACAATTCCACAGAGCAGTCTATATATAGAAAAATGGTAAGCAATCTTCAAGTGTTTGCAAGCCAAGCTGTAGTAATACTTTAGACAAACACGCTTACCTTGATTGAAGAGCGTAAACAGTAACAGTTGTTTTTCTCATACACTAAAATAAAGGCAGCTTCTTGAAAAGGGCTGTTTCATTTCATACAATCTATATGCCCCAGCACAAAATGTTGCTTTACCAAAAAGCACTTTTCAACAAAAAGCTTTTTCAAAGCTTTTGTTATACTGATCCAGTTATCTACGGGATAGTTTACTCAAGGCTTACTTGAAACTATATAGCAAGGGTAGCTTTGTATAGGCAAAAAGTTCTGTGAATTTACAGGAGTTTCATTTGCTAAATTAATCAAAGTAAACCAAAGAGCAGAGCTGGGTGTGTCAGCTCTGTAAATGCATTCTGACTTCCACTCAGCTGTTCTTTTAATCATCAGGATAAAGAGCCAAAAACTCCAATTAGCCAACAAGAAACCTTGAGGGGCAATGACAGGTTTTTCTGATTGCTTCCTCTGATGGAAGAAAAGTGATTGGGAATGCAATAGTTAGAGAAAGAGCAGCAGCTGAAATAAATAAGTACATAAACACTTCACATGGAAAACTAGAAATATGGACAATTTGCCTTAAGAAGTGTGCCCTCAAAAATATCTTTAACAAATCTGGAATAAAACCTTGCATTTAATCACCTACACAAATGTGCAGTTTTCCTCCAAACAACTACCGCAACTGTTATTACGAAGGCACAACCACTCTACCCATGTTTGAAAAATTAAAGGGTGGGAAAAGAGCACCTCTGTCTTAACAGATTCTGACAACTCTGTAGACAACCTGAAAAAACATGATTCTTTGTGAAAGAAGATCGTAAATCTGATTTTCACTGCAGCCTCCTCCATTTGCATACTTTTTTGTATCTGCAATTCTGCAGTGATGCTGAAAGATCCTTATAGCAGGGAAAAGGGAACAGGATGTAGTTTTGTAGCTTATGAAATGTGTTTATGTGGGGAAAATTGCTGGGTTTATTGCCTGAGCATGCCAAAATGTGATGGTGGTAAAAAAGACACAAGCTCTGATTCAAGCTACTCCCGCCATTTATTTTGAGATAACTGAATGACAGGTAAAGTCTATTTTATTTTATTTTTTAACACATCCAAAACTTAGTTTGACATTCTGAACAAGTTTCAAGAAATGATCGTTGTTGTTATTCTGTCATAGCAAAAGCTCTATGAAACCTCTGATTTCTGTTGGGAGATTTCATGTTAATTTTGTAGTAACTTCTACATGAGCAGGATAGGAATAACCTGAGGGTTTCACTACTGAATGACCCGCAAATATCAGAAGGATTAAGCTGACACTAAACATTTTGACTACAAGCTTCTCTGACAAACAGAAAAAACACATTACGCTTAACACAGAAAAATAAGCAAACTATGAATTCATTTAAAACCTCAAAAGTTTTCTCAGTGAAGTAAGCATAGTTTGTTATCTGGAATCCAAACCCTGACAAGACTGGCACTATTTAGATTTCATGGCAATCATTTTGCACAGCTCCACATCAACCTCCTTCCAGATGTGTACAAGCATTTCTATACAAGGCTGTTCATTTTGTAGGTTTGACAACAGAAAACGATTTTAACAATTTCTAATGGTTTTGTACCTCAGGGTATCCAAGGAGGGAGAATGGAAAATGCTCTTCCTTCCTTATGTTACTGTGGGCTCACAGGTGCCTCGTAGCCATGGTATTCACAGCCCATTGGTAGAAAAGCTGCCAACATCCTCACTTGTGTGTTGTATATCTGCCTCTGTTGACCACCTATAAATCCCACCACTTTAGGCACTGCTCCCATGTCGTCATGCTGACTCCCGACATTGATCTATTTATTCTGTAGTTGATATCATGAACAAGAGAAGCAGCTTAGGCTTAGGAGCAAATGTCAGGTCAGTGAATCAAAGTAAAAAGCTAAAAAAAGGAAGATTTGCTGGCCACATGTGTTGTACGTTAAAGCTGTTGCTCCCATAGCAAAATCTTCCTTTATACATTCCCCTGTGTTTTTCTCCCTTTGTCAATTTTACAAAGCTTCTGTTGGCCATTTTGGTTATAACATGGGAAATGTGAATTAGTTTTCTTAGCTATAAGTTGCAGATATTAGCGAAATTACATCATACAGCTTTCTGCATAAGCTCCATCCACTCCATTTTCTCATCCCTGAATTTTATTAACCAGTGCAATTGCTTTTAACACATCAGGAAGAAAGACAAGGACTTTAAGCCCTGTTTGTATGATAATGGAAACACTGTGGTTTCTATCTGGGGCTAACTCTTAAAACACCGCATCTTTTGTTTCTGGCCACCAGCAGTAGCTATATAATCCCTGGATCCACAATAGTGCTCTGTAACACCCGCCATGGCTGCCATCTAAATGCTTGCCGAGCTTTTAATCATATCTACAGAAGAGAGATTGAATTCACATAACTGCTAACATCAGTTCATACAACTGCTTGTAAACAAGCCTTAGTCAAGCATGTAGGTCCATTTTGTAATAAATGTCCGAATTCAGAGAAGAATTCATATTTGCCTCTTTGCCTACGTGTGTTATAATCAGAGGTGAAGTCACCTATTGCTCAGTGCTTGTAGTGGAGATCTGGCTGTAAGGCTTCCCAACAAAAACCTTCTCAGATTTGCTGCCACTCATTCCCTAGGAAGAACACTATATACAACTGTGAAAACAGCCAATATAGAGAAATATTTGATAACTCAGATTGTTTAATATCACAGGCAAAGGGGACTGATTCCAGAATACAATGAAAACATTTTAATGTTTAGCTTTTGGGGAACTTCCTGAAGCTTTTCTGAAAGTTTTGAGAGTGTTTACAAATTCCTTCTTTCATGATACAAAAGCAAACCAGGAAACTGTAGTTAGGCTTTTATTAATGTGCTAAATATTGCTTTGTTTTTATGGAGGTATGCTTAAGTATACAATACTTGGAAAGTGTGATTCTGTGGCAATTTTCAGAAGTGTCAGAGCTGAGTGTTCAGATCCTGTAGCATGTTCGATGGGTATGCATGTAGCTATGCTGACACAACTGATTTATGAGCGTGCTGCTGGGTTGAGCGGAGGGTGGACGAAATGGCCATGAACCATCACCATGGTGTGTGACCCTTGGAGCCCCTACTCAGAGTTACAAACCACACACAAGACTAGTGTACACCCAATTAAGTTCACACTTTGCTTACTTCATATTTTTCTGAGTGCCACACATTACTTAATCTTATGAGGATTAAAGTACTCTCACTGTAGGTAACTCCCGATAATCTTCCTTCAGCAGGACCAGTCACCTTCCAAATGTTCTTAGTGGTAGAAGCTATCTGAACACCATGACAGCAAGAGGTAGGGAAAGAGAATGGGGTAATTCCAGATTAAAACTTGGCACAGGACTTAAAGCCCTTGAACTCCAGCCTCTGCTTGTAAGAGTGTTGCTATGTCCTATCCACAGATGGTTTCACAGAAATCACAGAAAGAGAGCAATGCCAGAGAGCAGTAACTGTGCTTTTTCTCATGAGAAAGGAGGCGGCCTGGCTTTGGGGTGTATGCAGCACAGCGGTTACCACTCACGATGGATGGAACTGCATCTGAACCCCTCAGGACTGCAAAGATAGAGGACACAAAGTATTTTCTCAGCAACAAGGCACAGCAGAAGAGGGCACAACCACATTTTTTAGTGGCAATGTTTTGAAGGAAGAGTGGGAACCCTCTTTTGAAGAGTAAGACATTGGTGATGTCTCTGGCCTTCATGCTGCAGGTGAACACAGGTACACCACTGCCGACCTCCACAAGGCATTCTGGCTATCCTAAAGCTGTCTTCAGCATTTCCTATTGGCTTGATTTAGTGCTCCATGCTCAGCACAGCCTCTTTCATCCATCCTGTTGGGGGTTGCTGAGTTTTCTCCGTGTAAACAGCAAGAGTCTCGCACCTCTCAGTGCTTGAAATCTCATGCCAGGGCATTGCACTAACATCACAGCCTTAGGGGAAAGGACTGGATCTGGCCAAACATCTAAAATCCATTTTTCTCCCCAATTTCAGAACTCTGTGTATATTGCCGATACAATGACAAGTTTTCCAACAATGTAACTGCTGTTATTTGTTGTTCCTCAGGGCAGTAAGTTTAGCAGTGGCTGTGTAGGCATTAGCTACGTCGGATCATTTAAAAGTCAGAGCATTTCCCTAGCAGAGTTTCTAGGGGAGGACAAAACTAAAGTTGCTAAATAACAGAAGAACTAAAGCTGCTATGTTTTAGACAATTCTAATAGACATAAAATTACACATTCCCTAATGTTTAATAATTCCTTCTGCTTTTAGCAATAGCTTCAGAGTTGGAAATCTTTTCTATTTAGTTAACCTGCTTAAAATTCTTGCCTCCAGCAGGAAAGAATCTCAATCAGAGGGAGACAAACATTCATTAAGCCTTGTACAATAAACCTGCTCTGCAGCTGAAGTGCTATTAATATCATTTTACAGAAAGAGGAAATGGAAGAATAGTGAGATGGGAGTAACTTGCTTGGGGTCACAAAAAGGTTCATGAAACCATGGTAGAGTAGTAAACCTTGAATCAGACCTCTACTATAACCTAGAGCCAGCATGCTCTCTCTTACTGTGCTCTTCCACATTGCCTGGTGTTTACCATTGATTACTTCTTTTTTTCCTTTAAAGCAATAAAGTTTATAAGATGTGCATACAGTATTTTCTTGAAGATCTAAGCATTTAATGCTAGCGCTTTAAAGTTTCACTCCACAACACAAAAGCAATTCTTTTTATACTCACCTATTTTCCTAATTAATAAGCACTATTATGAGTAATAATAATGAAATAATATGTCTCCCCATTTAACCTTTATTTATTGCCAGATGCTCAGGGTATGTACAGCATATCTTAATGCACTAGAGTAGAAATTCCATGTTAAATACTAGCCTGTGCAGTGCCCAAATGGTTAACAGAAAAAACTATTCTGGCACCAATCCCAGCTATATGATGTCACTGTGATGAATGCTATTGGATCTAATTTAAAGACCACTGGAAGTTGTCAGTGGTCTCTCATAGTCTGGCAAAGTTCAGAATGGTACCAACAAGACCGAGCTAAAGAATCAGCAGCCAAAGCTCTGGCACTGGTTATCATGCATCATCTGGCTTAGTATAGTCTTGTCCCACTGCAAATGTAAAATGAAGCATTAATTAACCTCTTTACAGTGGTTTACACTCATAGATTTTACCACAGATGTGCCACTGCCCAGCCTTGCAGTCAGTTACAGCAGCTTGGCAGATAAGGAATAAGGTTGTACTAGTCTTTGGCTGACTCCTCCAGTCTTATTCAGGTACCCAGAAACCTGCCTGCAGCATCCTGAGTGCCAGGAGCTGCAAGGATGTACTCAGGAGCAGGTATAAACTAGCCCTCTAACAAAACAGTTCCCTACCAGTCTCCAATTGCATCCATCCATACCCCATGCCCATTCACTGCAAGTATCTCAGTACAGGCATTACAAACCATCACAGCCCTGTTGCTAAAAGAAACGTATTATAACCAGGATTCGGTGCAGGCAAAGCAGACTCCTGAGTCATGTGAAAGAGGAGGATCACACCACAGAGGGGCTTCCGCAACTCAGTGCAAGGCACAGCACAGGGCAATCACAGACTGGTGAAACATAAAAACAAAAAGGAGGGGTTGAAGAAAAAGAGGAGTGAAAAACATTGAGATGCTTAACACAACCCTCACAATAAAGCAAGCGTTCATTTGGGGCCCTCACATGAGAACACCCTGAGCAGATGCAGGGCTTGTTGGTACACAGAGCCAGACTTTATTCCCCAGCACAGAGAGCCACTCTGGCATTCGCCTTCTCTTCTTGCACTTCCCATTTATGTAGGTTAGCTGTCCCTGCAGAAGGAAATGGAAACTAAAAGGACTTTTAGTTGACTTAATTAATGCCTGTAACACTAGCCAATTGACATCAGCACCTTGTCTGTCACCCACTGTAGGAGGGGGGAGATGTGTTAAAAATAACAGCCTATTTCCGCTTTTCCAGCCCCAGCTCCGCTGCAAACCAGCGGAAAAAGCCAAGGCCAAGTCAGTTAGTGACATCTTAAGGCTACTAACAGAACTGGCTGGGTAGTTTATTGGATACATTTTCTATTATACAACAGAAGGACCAGTATATTATACCTCAACAGAGTACTTAGTCAGGAATACTCGGGTATCGCTTGGTTAACATGCTGGTTACCCAGAGACTGGAGTTTAAATATGCAGCTTACAAAGAAAATTCAACTTATTTTAAAATAAATAAATAAAATCTACATTTAACAGTCCTTCTACTTTTAAAACAGAAAACGAGTGCCTCTAAACTAAGCAGCATAGATAAAGGGAGTCTCTGACACATCTCTTGTCTTTACAGGGAATATTTGCAAAGCCGAACTTCAAACTCATGGGTTTAATTTCACTGCATATCAACACAGAGAGAGAAGCTCTTCCAATGAGTGAGTCAAAGCTGACACTGTTCTGACTCAGCCCTGGAGAAAACTGTTTCCCTCCACTGATATGGAGCAGGCAGGGTGTGATTAACCTCATCAGGTGATGGCCAGCCTTTGTGACAACCCCCAGCAGTCTAAATTGCAAAGTTATAAATGGAGTTTTAAAACCCAAGTGTTTTGAAATGGGTACTTCTTTTACCTTCTAATTGTAAGCCACTAAAAGAGTAGTAGGTGCTCTACAAATAGGACAAGACCACTTCTGTCACCCTAAAGTGATAATTCTGCAAACTTCCCATCCATGTGAGGACTCACCAGTATCAGCCACCACTAATCCTTGGCAGGACATTCCCTCCCAGAGCCATTTTGGCCCAGGGCTCCTGTGAGAGCCGAGAGGCTTACCCAGGTAATTCCTGACCTCTCTGGTCCCAGCTGTATCCTGCTCTTTCTTGGAAGCTGCTGTTTCCAGAGCAGAAAACTTTCTCCCATCGTCCTAGCTTGCAGCACAGCACAATAGCTTTAACCACCAGTAATAATGTGATTTTCTTTAAGGTGAAGCAGAGCAGCAGTAGGGCACCAAATGCTCTATAAACTAACTCCAGCTACCCCAGGAGGTAACAGAAGCTGTACTGCAGGAAGCATCAACATCATACATGGGCATTTGTTCGGGAACTGCTGTATGCAGTAAGCAGAAGCTAGGACTTGAGAATGCACCTAAAGACATGGTCACAAGGGTGGTGGGAGCTGGTATATATATAGAGAAGGAAGGTGCATGTTCTTCAGCTGTGGCCCATTGGTTAAAGCACTGTGACTGAGGGTGAGAAGCAGCTGCCTAGCTCTGCAGGCATTACTCAGCTTGGCATTCAGCTGAGGATGGCATGAAAAAAAAACAAAGTACTGAGTACTCTGCAATTAATATAAAGTCACTGGTCTAATTCCTATGGGAATAGTTATGACTGCAAAGAAGAAGGGGGTTTCCAAAGTAACTGTTTATATATAATGTATAACATAGCTACACCTCAGCAAAACAAGCAGGCAAACCCTTTGGAGAATTCCAGCATTAAATTACTTCCTCCGGTCTCAGAGTACCATAATTTATGTACGATACAGCTGAGAGAATTCAAAGAGTG
>JANEMJ010034562.1:0-12654 GCA_024361745.1 Cacatua alba | reverse complement strand
TGGGATGTTCATTGCTTAGAACAACTTTGAATGAATTTTTAAGCATGCAAAACACGCTCTTCCTCCCAAGCGCTAGCAAAACTGCAAGAAGAAATACACCAATGGAGTCAAAGTGTTTAATTTATGCCAGCAATGTAAAGCAATCCAGCTTTTCGAAAAGGCACAGGGGCTAGTATGCACAATAACGATAGTCTTTGGTCTGATGTCCCATGAGAATTAAGACATGCAAAGTTATCTTCTTTCCAGAAAGGAAGAGGGAAGAATTTTTCAGAGATAAAGAATTTTTCAGATTCTTTCAGAATCATAGTTTGCACAAAAAAAAAAGTGGAAAGGAAATGCTATTTTAAACAAAAATATTGGAAAAACTAGGTCTTTTATGTATTCATAACTAGACAGTACTTGATAGCAAATCTAAGCATACATTACAGAGTGTATTGGCACTTGCTTCAGCAAAAAACAGAAAAGACCCCATGTGAGACATGGAGTAAAGGCCTGTTGTGGTGCAAAGTGCCCAGATGAAGTCAATGTGTAAGACTTGTTCCCTTCAGCAAACTAAGACCTGTACGTTGCACTTGCTTCAAACTGAATATTGTCCTTCCGAAGTGTTTAGACTGAATAGATTCAAAGTGACCTAACTATATGTTGGACTCTGACCATATGAGAAACACACAAAAATGGAATGAGAGGATCTTCTTTTTCCAGTGGGGAAAAGAAGAACAAATTGGTTCCTAGGCTTCAATCATGCAGAAAGAAGGTTCAAAGTCACATCAGTGTTGCTGATCTACTGAGTTCCTTCCTGAAGTGGTAATGTACTTACTGTAGATCTCATGTGTGCAAGTACACGTAAGCATGCGCATAAGTGCACAAAGGGCACATTAAGTACATTCAGGACATCTATCATCTGGGCTAGAAAAACAAAGAATTTCCTATGGAAATTACTCAGTAGCAGTTATCCACACTAAAAGTACTTTAATGGCAAGATAGTGAAGATCTGTGAAGCTTGCTTTCTCCGTGATAAACTTTTAACCTGAGACACAGCAATGCTGAAGCCACACACAATTTCTTGTGGCCAGGTATGTCAGTGAGTAACTTAATATTTGCATCATTACCATTTACATAACATTGTATTATAAGGAGAGTTACCTATAAAAAATCCCCTCAATTTAAGAGTATTCTTCAGGTCTGATGTATTGTGCAAAGTGCATGCTTCTGTACTGGGACTGATCAGATGGCATGTAGCTTCTGTAGTCTTGGGATTCTGAACTTAGGATATTGTACAGTCATCTCTGGATTTACCCTTGCCCCTTCTACCACTCTGCAAATCCTCCTTGCTTTCTTCCCTGTTATTGCCAGCACTTTCCAAATCCTGTTCCATAACATTTTCATCCGGTATTTTTTCTACTTTATTAGAATCTGATGCTTTGATTTCATCTTCCATCACATCAGTCTTCTCCTCAGTTTTCCATGATGCTTCCCCTGTTTCTTCAGGCTCATCAGCTTTTTCATGTTGCAAGCCATCATCTTTAGTCAAGGTGTCTTCCGTTTCTATTTTGCCTTTTCCTTCTCCAGCTTCATCCGTTTGGGCAGTTTTTCCAGCAGCACCATTTGTTCCATCACCCTCATATTTCTGTGTATGAGCTTTCTCTTCACATTTTTTACCAGTTTCTAGTATCTCTTTTGACTCTTCATCAAAATCAAGGACATCACCATCACCTTCCAGTCTTTCCTCGGCTTGATCCTCCAATGTAATGTGTTCACTAACATTTGCATCCGACTCAGCTTTCTGTGCCAGGGGATTATTTGCACCTCTTTCAGGAGTACATCCACCACCATGGTGGTCTGCAATCTCTAACACTTGCTCTTTTTCTTTCAGCGTTTCTTTACAAACTTTGTTTTCAGTAGCTACACTAACATCTACAGTTGACTCCTCTTTGGATTCACCTTCCTCTTGTTTAAATACATTCTGTGCTTCACCTTCTAAAGGAGTGTTTTTTTCTCCTACTGCCTCACCTATTGCTTCTTCACTAGACTGAACAGTTTGAACTCCTACCTTCAGCTTTGTATCTCCTACGCATCCTGCCCTACTTTCCTTTTCTTTCCCAGACTCATTCCCTGTTTCCAATTCTGACTCCTTAATCTTGTCATCTAAAAGACTTGGGTCAAAGCTGGTTTCCTGAGTCATCACCTGCATCACAATGTCTCTGTCTGGCTCTGCCTGCTGTAGAATGCTTCCTTCTACCTCAGTAATACAGTCCACAGCCTCCACAGAGACCTTATCTTGCTTGCCTGTTTCGGCAGGATCTGAACACATCTCCAGCTCTTCTGTTAATGCTTCCTTTTGTCCATCCTTCTCAGCCACAGCATTTTCAAGTTCAGTTTCATGTTGCACATTTTGTTTCTCTGATGATGCTGAAGGATTGTCCTCTGAAGAAGCTGGCTGAATGAATGCCTGATGTCCTCCACCTTCCTTTTCAATTTTAGCTGTTGGGACATCGCTTTCACATGCCTCCATCCCCTCCAAACCCACAGGCTCTGTTTCTCTTGACTGACCCTGAACTGTGTTCCCAACCTCATTTTCTTTTCCAGCTCCATCACCTGTTTCACCAGTTCTTCCATCAGTAGAGCCTTTGCTTTCAACAAACTTCTCCTCCAGGACACTTGTAACCTTGTTTTCGGCACTTTCTTCTGAATGCCGGAGTGCCTCGGTGTGGCTCTCCACATTTACCTCTTCACTAACTAAGCCTGCTACTGTAACCCGTGGGAGCCCTGCCTGGTTAGAAACCAACTCACAGCTCTCACTTGTGATGTTGGCTTCTTGATTCGTTTCATTATCACTCAGGACATGGCCACTTTTAAGATCCTCTTGTTCTTGCTGCTGGGGTGCAGCTTTTTCCAGTTCAGGCTCTGCACCTAAGTCACTATGCACTTCCTGAGGAGTCTCAAAACTCTGACGACCTTGCAGAGAGCTCACCTCCAAGTTCTGATCCGGCATTGCATTTAAGTCACAGTGTTCAGCCTCTGTACTGACAGGCTGCTGGACTGCTGTGCCTGCGGGCTCTGCCACCCTTCTCAAAGCATCAGCATCATTATCATCATTTGAAGAGGTACTCCCTGGTACACGTTCTGTAAGGCTTTGAATTTGTACTGTAAACCTACTATCTGGTAACATCACTGTTGACAGGGCATCACGTTCTTCAACCATTTTTTCTGCCTTTGCATTTTCATCAGCATGCAATGTCTGTACTTCCTGCTCCTCAGACTCCTCTTTGTGTTCCTCATGCTCAGTATTCTGCAAGATTTCTCTTTTCCCCATATCCTCCAAAATCTCATTTTTCATGTCCACTTCACTGGCTTTGCCTAAAAGACCATTGAGAAAGTTGAAGGGACCACACCACAGCACTTACCTCCCCATTTAAACCCGAAAGAGAATGAGTCAAAGAATAGGTTAATAAAAGATCAGCTTTTGCCAATTACGTGAGGCAAAGCAGTGACTGAATTAGTCAGGGTCCAGGTTTTTGATCAGTGAAATTCACCACCACCCTCTCAAAGCAAGAAGCCTTTGGCACTGACTTGTGTGTCTGTACAGTAAAAGATTTATGCTCTTGGCTGTGTGAATTACAGCTTTTGTAGCTGAGAACGACTGTTTCAAGCAGTGCAATTGAGCGGTAATACTTGCAGAGGTAACACTACAGTAAAGATTACGTTTCCTTCAGTAATAACCTTTACAACTTTAATCCTGACACCGCTTTACACGTGCAGGAGTGTGTGTCTGGTGCCATTATAATGAAGTAATGAAGGGTAATTCAGAAACGTTTTGCTTCTAAGCGTCATGAACGGGCATCATGATCAGTGTATATGACAAACACTGAATGCAAAATCTGATTGGCAAGCAAATGGTTCAGCTGTTTAGCATTACCAAAGCTCAGGGATACTTAGTGTCTTTTACAGCCACTTGATCCACCCAAATGGATAGGGACTTCTGTGGGTTTGGGGAGGTTTTTTAACCAGTTTTCTTTCAACTTACAATTTAGAAGCAACAGGCATTAAAACAACAGTGTTTGTAGTTTCAGCAGTTAGCTTTTGGGTCACAAAAAACCCCCAAACCCAACCAACCCGGAATAAGGAGAGAAAGAGAGAGAGAACATATTACACTTAAAAATAGACCCTTACCTTGGTTTTCGTGTTCCACATTGTTTGCACACAAAAACTGACCGAGGAAAAAGCAGCCAAAAGCTCAAAGCAACATTGACTGCCTGTTGCTATTTATTAGTATGCTCCTTTAGAACAACAACAACAAATAAACACTGTTTCCTTTCCTTACACTAGTGTAACAGTTCTCGGAGTGGCCATTCATCACCACTGCATAAGAACGGTTTTGCCAACCAGATTTCTTCTCAACCCTATCCATCTCAGTTATACTCTCTGAATTTAACAGCGCTAACATAACAAGTAAAAATGTGGAAGTGTTAATATTAACTGCTCAATAGTACAGGACACCAAGAACAAAGAAGTCATACGTTAGTGTGTTTTTATAGTGCCCAGCACTGTTGTTCAGCAGACGCAGTTCTCAGGTCTATAAATGAACCAACAACCAAGTTTTTTAAAGGAAACTAAGTCTTTCTTTTGTTCTCCTGGGGCACTATTCAAATTCAGGGTTTAAACAGGAATCTGAATGATTGCTATTTATCGGTAGTGTAATGTTTGTATTCTCATCCTTTATCACCTTGAATGGGAAGTTAAGTCTGCCTTTGCAGGAAACTGCACAAAACACTTGCAAGCGATCATAAAAATGATGCAGAAAAATGCACAGTAAGTGATTTAGAATGTAGCATGCTGCATGATGTGTTAATTGTCCCACTAACAAACGCCCAGACTCCAAGCAAAGATGAATGAATGGACAGACAGAAAGATATGAAAAGATACAGTACTTACCTAACATCCCATCTCCTCCAGTCTTCAATGCCTGAGTTGTGCCTGGAACAGTTTTGGAAGAATCCAAGTGTTCTTCGTTATCAAGGATGTCTGATGTCTCCCCATTGGTGGCTACATCAGAATCTGGGATTATTCCATGTTTCTGTGGAGAAGCAAAAGCAATGCTTTAGAGTCTGTTGCTCAGAAAGAATGGGACTGTTCAAGTGTTCTTGTCCTTGATATTCTGAATACACCATTGCTTCAATCGTTCCACTAACCATGGCTGGAAGTCAGAAAAGAGCACAGAATATCACAGTTTTCAGTTTGGCCATTATGAAAAAAGCATGAGATCCCAGCTCTTTTCTTAACATACATTTGCTGCATAAAACGTTCCTCAAAGAAACATCTTCTACAAAAGCAACTACTTAATACTACAGTCTATACTACGAGTTCACAGCAATATTAGGGGGAAGGACTTCATGTAGAAAACTCCTGAAATGGCAACTTATAGACAACATGAAAAATAGAGTTCTTGCTGCTGAGCTGGATTCAGATTTTCTGCACAAATGTACAGGAGGGAAAGGTCAGCTGCTGAATATAAATCTCTTTCACTCCTCTTGCATACCTTCAGTTGCTCCTTCAGCACAACCACTTCATCTCTAAGGTCATCCCGCTCACTCCTTAGGGAATCAAAGAAATCTTTCTGCCTCTCTAACGCCTGAGTTCCCAACACAGACAGAGGGCGAGGAGATGCAAAGAAAGGAAAGGAGAGAAGTAAAGACCATGAAAAGCAAGTGTAAACAGGAATGAGCAGATTTAAGATATTCAGAGATTGATGGAAGTGGCATGTGTGACAAAGGTAAAGTTTACACATTAAAGGACCAAGTTTACATACACACAGATAAGCTTCAAATCCAAGAAAGGCACAGCTTATTCAATAACCAGGAATTCCTATTGAAGACATTTTGAGCCCAATCCTTCCTTAGGGATCCTTCAAATGAGGATCCACTCATACCTGCTAGACAAGTTAATTCATATCTACATTACTTCAACACGCCCATTGAAGCCATGGTGCCATTCCCATGTGTTAACAGAACAGCTTGAAAGCAGGACCAGCAGATTTTAACAGCCTTTTTATTCCACGGCTATTCCATCTGGTGCAGTACATTCCAATTAATTGGAAAGCTGCCATTAAGTCATCATTAGACTCAGCTGTACCATGTGCAAATGCATATTTAGCAATAAACCCCCCCCCCCCCAATATTTCTATGGAAGTACAAATAGAACAGCAACAAAAATGACACAATTTTGAGTTTTAAGTTGCTACAAGTTATTCGACATTGCAAGTATCACAACAGGCAACTTGCCAGATTTCTTTTTCCTTCTATATTCAAAAGGTCTTTTGGCTCATTGTTTTTCCAAGTTTTTCTTTAAGAGTGGATTTTCATTTGCCTTTGATAGGGGCCTGTGGGAAGGGATGAGAAGCGAGAGAGGTTTAAAGACTTTCATCCCAATAGCCCATAAATAGCTCTATACCACTTCTGTTTCTGCTCAGTCTGCAGATTAAATCTGAATAAGGAAGAAATCAGTGCTGATGGAATCGCATTATAAATAGCAGTTCCTTTCCCAATATGGCAAATATAAACGGTGCACCACAGCAAATAAATGACCCCAGGTTTTGCAATCAGACCAGCTGCTAAATTTTCATTGGATTTCATGATACTTGCCAAAGAACAAATTCCCTATTTGCTAGTTCATTGGTAATACAGTAAGACAGCCACACAAAGCAAAGTCACTAAGGAGGATTATGTCCATGAGGTTTTGCAAAAGCAGGGTCAGCCGGCGGAACAACAGAAGCACTGTGAACATTGCAGGAGGTGACAGTCCTACCCCTATTTTTTTGTCTTTCCACTCTATTGTCTCCTGAAGATCAGAAATTTCCCTGACATAGCTCTGCTGTTTCTGTTGCAGCTGTTGGATTTCCTGAGACAGGAGCAAAACAAGAAGACAGAAAGCAGATAACAGGTTAACAAAGAAGGTCAAGATCGCAGTGATGCCAAAGAATGAAACAAGTCAGGTGCTAAAGAGTATCTACATGTGTACTGTTTCTGACATTTGAACTAAGCCTATGCTCCTGAAGACAGTCTTACAAGTCACGAGTTGACTTAAAACAATGAAGACTGTTCCATCAGTTTCCTCTGCAGCTCTGCAAACAGCTGGCAAAACACAGCTTATTTCAGGGCAAGGCAAAGAAAAGAAGTCCAACTTCAGCTAATATTTAGGAAAGTGCTATTTCCATGAGCCAGCTCCGAACCTGTTCGGACTGAAACACTACTTCTTCAGGTGAAAAACTTGAGTAGGGCATAAAATTCTCTGCCTCACGTTCCATGCTCCTATGGCTAACTGGGAACACACCAAGCAAAGAAGCCATTAAAGCAAAAAAGTTACTTACTGCAAGCATTTCTTCTCTTTGCTTCAAAGCCTCTTTGATTTCCATGAATTGGAACTGCAATATGCTATGAGCGTGCTTCTCCCTCTCAAATTCCTATAATGAAATATTCATGAGATATTTATTGATCAAAAATAGCATCCCATGAAAAAAAAAAGAGAAAATAAGCCCAAACACAAAGAAAATGCTTATTGCAGTGCAATTCCTGAATATTCCTCTAATCACAATCCCACAAGAGTACAATTTCTTGTACAATCTTATTTGTGCTTTTTCTAAGAAACTATTATTCCAACAAACATAGAAGGGACAGGCATCATTTAGCCAGTTTCGTAAGTTGAGCAGCAGGCTGGCAGTGAGCATCTCGAATCCTACAGACTTCACAGATGAATGGACGGGAATTTAACCCTTCCACGTAGCCATGCAGTAACAGTTAGCTAGACACTGCGGGCAAGAAAAAGGACAACCAAACAAAAAACTCCCATCACCAAAAAAACCCCAAAACAACCCGCAAAAAAACCAGCACCAACCACTGCCCCCCCACCCCTCCAATGAAACAAGAAACTAATGAAGCACCAAAAATACCCAACCAAAAAACCCCTTCGTACCATACTTATCTTCCAGGAACTGTGTGTCCTAAAGTGCATTACAGTCAAATGCCCCAAGTTAAAAAGCCAGCTCTGAAAAGCTACCACAAGCCCCAGCTTTATTATTTAACACCAACTCACTGGCTGTCAGATGCTGAATTAACCTTAAACTTAACTGAACACTCAATTGTGCAGCTGCAGAACTCTCTCACAAGGCTTCTGAACAGACCTTGGTATGTAAAAATGCTCCAGAAGTCACTATGAACAAACCCTCCGAATTTAAAGATGGAATACAAAAGGAGAGGTGATAATACCAACATAGCCTTACCATATAAACCATTTCTTAACTGCTTCAGAAATTGCTTTATCAGACATAAACTCAGAGAAGATTTCCATTTGTATGATCACAAGCACATAACATGCTGCTGTTCCACTTGCTTTAACAGTAACTAAAACAATAACTTAGTTAACATCTTGAATAGCATTTCAGTTGCTTTCTCCCAAAGGACTCTGGCCACCCCAAAAAACCTCCCCGTTGTATAACATGCCATTGCTATTATACATACTTTACTTTTTTCTTCATATTGCCGCCTGGACTCTGCCAGCTGTTCTTCCAACTCTAAGAGCGCATCCTTCAGGGTATCTACTTGGTACATGAAATTGGTTTTTTCATTGTCTAGTTGAGCATTTGACACCATAGCCTTTTTGTATTTCTCTTCGACTTCGGCTAGAGAGTCCTGCAAAGAATAAGCGACCACAGTGAACTACAAAGGATGCTTTGCCAACCAAGACCTTCAACGAGGACATTAAACACTAAATCACAAGTATGCTCAGTACTCCCAGGGAAACCAGTGTAATCATGTGCTAGAGATGCTTACCAACTGTCCCGAGGTGAGGATAACCTTCCCTGTTCCCACTAGACTTCTGTTTACAAGCAAGGAATCTTACCTCAGGGTGGATAAAATGTTTACTGTTCTCTGCTGCTTCAGCTTCTGCCTTCTCAGTTTTCTTCCTTCTCCCTCCTCCCCTGCCCCTGCACATTGACAGCTCAAAGCAGCTGCTGAAGATGACACAGAGGACTATTGATTGGGCTTTTTTAAAGGTAAACTGGGCTTGGTTTAAGATCATTCTAGATGACCTTAGGCCTTAAATAGAGGCAGTTTGTCAGCCACTTCACACAAACCGCAGGGATCCTTGGAGTGTGGGCACTACCGAATATACTGACTCAGGAATTAGAGTTCATGGTGAAAAAGCTGCAGCTTCTATGACCTGATGTATCACTTTTCATTAGGTTTCCTGGATCTCATCCCTTCTTTACAAATTTATTCTGCAAGATACAATTCCCAGGATGGTGAAAACCCCTCCTACCAACATGACCTGAATGTAAGATACCGGGATATTTTTAACAATAAATGATGGCAACATAAAGATCAGGATAATTCTCTGTGTTGTGCAGTCAAACTTTGCACTCTTTGATTTTAATACGGAAATGAAAGAGTTACATGAACCAGTGCAAACAGGCAAACAAGGAGGGCACGTCTGTCAAGATTTTACTTTAAAGGTCAAGCAATTTCTCTTGCAACTTAAGTAATCCTAATAATTACATCTAAAGCACAGGCGGGTTTCATATACTTCCTTTTACATTCAATAAACAGAACTGGGAATTATAGTATTGAAACGATAACAAAAATCATCTGAAAGTCTGAATCCGCTTAGTTTACATTTGTTTTGAGAAGTAAGATGATTTGTCTTTAAGGATGTGTATTTGTACAGTTCCAAACACAAACTGTGCTTTGGTGCACTTTCCAGGTCAAGAGTGAGAAACACCAAGCACAGGAAAGCCACCAGGATCTGGAAACAGTGTTAGGATCAAACCTCAGAAAGTAACTGGAAAGGAAGTATATGCAAGGAAGAAGTTGAGGTAGGTGATGCACCACTCCTTCAGCATGCTATGTTTTGTTTTCTTAGCATCTTCACCACAAAAAGCAGCCTAAGAGACATGAATTGAAAAGGGACATACTAAAAGTGACCCTAAAAGGGCCTACAATAGATCCGAAGAGGGACTTTTTACAAGGACATGCAGTGACAGGACAAGGGAGAATGGCTTTAAACTGACAGAGAGGAGGTTTAAATTAGATATTAGGAAGAAGTTCTTCCCTGTGAGACACTGGCACAGGTTTCCAGCTTTCCAAAATTATGCTGGACCTTATCAAAGCAAAAACATACAAGCTTTTAAACTCCTATTTTTCACAGACCCGTATGACATGAGTTCTAGCTCATCCTCCAATGTCGGGAGGTTTCCTGGATTAGAAAACTATATATATAAGAAAACCCCTAGTAATATTCATTTGCTAGCATAATGATTACCTTTCCAAACAGTGAAGACAACATGCAACAGTAATGAGTGGCCTTTCAGTTAACAGATGGAAGCATTTCTCACCACAATCACTCAAGATCAGAACAGGTATTTTTCCAGTTCAGTGAATGCTTTTCACACAAGTTACAACCCCCTCCCAGAAGAAAGAAAAGCATGCAAGGTCAGTTCTAGGTCTCACATGGACCCTCTGCATGTTTAGCTAGTGTTAATGATCACACTCCAGGCTGCAACAAACCAGTACCTTCATTTCTTTCAGTCCCTGCATGTATTTGCCTTCTACATCCTGAATCTGGTTCCTTAACTCATAGATATCCTGAGAGAAACGGTGAGAAAGGTGAATGATGCCACAAACTAACAGGCAGAAGTGCAGCCAATAGGGAAAAGCAAGTGTTCAAAGTTCTCATTTAAGTATTTCTACCGCACAGGTTAAGGGGTCTGATCCTGAACCGAAGCCTCACCAGACACTGAAATCTCTTGATTACAAGTTTTATGCTAAATTCTGGCTCTTTCTGACTGGGAAAAAAAAAAACCCAAAACAAACTCAAACCACCCTAAAACTCTCTTCTGGACATCTTCAATTTAAGGACAAGATGCAGACCCAGCTTCAAAGCTTGCAGCAGTTACATACCCCAGCCACACAGCCCTTCTCTGCCCCTTCCACTGATTACCACCCTCTTGGAGGAGCTCTGGTGTTAAGGGTAAGGGCTGCCAAAGCAAGCCTGAAATACAGGCTGTGCTATGAAAATCATCCGTCACACAGGATTTAAGTAGAAGTCCTATTTTCCAGTCTCTCTCCTCTTTTGCCCTTGATCACAAGCAAACGACTATTTTTCAGCTGTTTGACAGTGCTGAACCTGGGACAGGCCTGCTTTTATCTGAGGTCCTAATACAAATCCAGATGTTTTAACTGGCTCTAATTTCAGCAGAGTTTTAAGTCAGATGCGTGAAAGTTAACAGAATTCAGATTCCCCATTTTAAAACAGTCTTCAGAAGGGAACATTAAAAAGAAAACTAGATTCCAAAACCAATTTAGCTACGGACTACCCAGAGGAGCACGCAATGATATGGACAATGGATGGTGTAGCTATTTGTTAATGTGTCCAACTTCACGGAATCATAAATTAGATTACAAAAATACAGCCCCCTCCCCAAATTAGCATCCAGCAAGTGCAGTGCTTCTTTCATTTCAGTCTCCTTTCAGTGTGCTCTACTGAGTCCATTTCCTATTTCACTAGCTTAGGATGGGATGTGACTATTACGATCAGTCTGTTCTGCTATCATACACCCAAATATTCCTGCAATACACACTAGCTCCCAGCAGCATGTCTCTAGCAAAGCTATTCATTTTTTGCTTACAGCATACAATTCACCTTGGCAGAACTGATGGGAGGGGAAGAGAAGACAGTTTCTTTTCTGGAAAGAAGTCTAAGGGACATTTAATCATTTATTCTGGCTTGAAGTCTTTCTCACCTTTATTTCTCTAATAGATGCCTCTGTATCAGCTGAGATGGACGTATCCCCACTGCCTCTTCGTGAAGAAGTCCCACCCAGAGAAGCTAAGGTAGCTGCTGATAAACTTGAGACGGTACGTGCTCCCTATAACCACACACAGTTCAAAATGGTTAGAACAACTTCTTTTCTAGATACATTGTGCATTTGTAGTTCATTTGGTTGTTTGAATGTATGTTACCACCCCTCGCACTTTTAAATCATGAAGATTTGAGCGAGATTTAACAAGGGAAACTAAAGAGAAAAGACAGATCAGATGTATTTAAACACTCCTGTAATAGGAGTTTGCACGAATTAGCTTCCAACTATTAATTCTTAATTAGACAAAAAGGCTTTAGGGGCTAGTATCATCCTGCCAGATACTTTCAAAACTTGTAATAATACACTTTGCAGCTCCTCTCCATTGATGGATGCTTATCTACTCTGGAGCAGTAGCCACATTAACTGCTTTACTGTACTGAGGGTTCTGCACTAAGCCACTGCAGTATTCTCTTTTATTATTAACTATTTATTTTTACATAATACTGTAATTAAAATGGAATAAACAAACACAGTATTCATGTGACTTAGCCTAAAGCAATTTCAGGCTAGCTAAAGGGCAGCTACTTTACATCTGAATGACCAGTGTTTGAAAAGTTCACCTTCAAAAATGTAATGAAAGAAGGTTCCAATAACTCCTTTCAATAGCTTAAGGGGGCCTACAAGAAACCTGAAGAGGGACGTTTTATAAGGGCACGCAGCGACAGGATAAGGGGGAACTGCTTTAAATTGACAGAGGGAAGATTTACATTAGATACTAGGAAGAAGCTCTTCCCTGTGAGGGT